>PVKU01006258.1:94035-107401 GCA_004027475.1 Anoura caudifer
CCCCCCCCCCCCCCCCCCCCCGCTGAATGACGCACAGCCAGGGCCCACGGCACCAGCCTACAGGTTTCCTCGCCCTCGGGGAGCCCAGGTCACGCACAGGGCCCACCCTGCTCTCAGATGCTGGCCTCTGCTTCCTGAAAGTCTTGCCTACAACAAACTTAAAACTGTCCCCTATTCATGTCTTTCCAACTCGGGGGTGGTCCAGCCACAATGTGGAGGGCATCTTCAAGGGAAAACAATTTTAGTTTTCAGTCTGCTAAGAAAAATAAAAACAGTGAAAAAGCTAGGGTAGCTCCCAGGGTCCTCCTTTTAACCACAATGTTGACAATGACAATGAGGAACAAATGCTTCCATTTTTAGCTAATGTATCATAGATCCAAGGCATTCAAGTTTGGGGTTTCTCCAGATACCTCAAAGCAACTAGTTCTTAACCTCCACTCTGCCCCAGAATCCTCTGGTAAGCTTTTACAAAACAGGGTTACTGGGTTCTGGACCCCAACCCAGCGATGCAGACTCAGCGGTCTGGGTGGCCTCTGGGCACCCCATGTTTCAGAGGCTGCCCAGGTGATTCTGATGCATAGCCACAAGTGAGAACCACTTCTCCAAGCCAACAGAATCTTGAAAGCAAACACCTCCACTGTTACGTCTTGTCACAACTTGAAGCCAGCTATGCCTCGGAGGAGGAAGCTTCCGAACTGCAGTGCCCTGGGGACAGTCTCCGTCTGCCCCCACTTGTGCCTCCAAAGGACTCCCCTCCCCTGCCCTCCCACAGTCAGCCTGAGCGGAAATCCCATCCTCCCTGGGCACACGCAGGTTCAGGGTTCAGGGCTCACAGCATGCATGACTGCCCTCCTCAGTGGGACACGAAGGAAGATCCAAACGTCTGAACCAAAGCTGAGCAGCAAACATGAGCGAAGGAGTTTCAGCTGAGAACTAAGGTGACCATCAACCCACTACTCCCCCAAAAGGCTCCAAGAGGTAGTGAGTGAGTTGTTTTAATTAGAAAGGATAGATAACTCCACAGTAGATAAAACAGAGAGAGAGACTGGAAGTCAGCCAATTCAAGAAAGCAAACATAGCTCTGCTCCCCAAACCTAACGGAACACAACACGTGTGCACACACGCAAACAACACGGATCATGGCCCTGTCTTCACGTAAATGCTGACCGCAGCTAACAATGCTCGTTTCTTCCTATCCTCCCTCAGGGTGTCCAACAGGCGGCCTGCGGGCCGCACGCAGCTCAGGATGGCTATGAATGCGGCCCAACACAAAATTGTAAATTTACTTAAAACATGATGAGATTTGTGTGTGTGTGTGATTACAAGTTGCAATGTATTTAATGTGTGGCCCAAGACAACCTTCTTCCAGCGTGGCCCGGAGACGCCAAAAGGTTGGCCACCCGCACCAAAGGTTAGATACCAGCTCCCAGAGGCCGAGTCCTCTGTTTCGTTTTGGGTTCAGTGCTGCTCCTCTCGGTCCTGACAGCTACCCTCCTGTAAGAAGAGCACCTTAGGAGTGTTCTGGAACGCAGCCGCCTGTGCTCGCAGCGGACACCTGCCGACATATCTCTGCACCCCTCCTCTCTGAAATCTGCACCCACTCACGAGGCCGGTCCCTCAGCTGTGCCTGCTCGTCTTGGCCACGCGCTCCTGACCTCAGTCACTGAACCCGCACTGGACACACGGCTCCGCTGGGCTGGACTGAGAGTTGCTGGTCTCGGTCTAGAAGGTGGTTTAAGTGAGGACCACGTCCATGCGGGCCCTGTGGGGAGGCCGGGTTAAACCACGCAGGCAGACAGGAGTGAAGGCAGAAGAGAGACGGAGAGGGAGAAGTGGGGGCAAGAAGCGAAGATGGCCTGTGTGCTGGCTGGTTCTCCAGGCTGCCGACCTCCACGTCCATGCACTCTGTGAAACGCCCCTTTCATCCCTGTAACGAATTCCTCTGCTGCCTGTCACAGGGCTACTTTGAGATGCATTTCTATCTTGCTAATGAAAAAGAACCCTGACTGAAATAACTATAAAGCCTCGTTATCAACGGCTAAGCATTTCTAGGAATTTTTTTAAATCAACTTTTTCAAGTCAACTTTTTCTTCCTTACTGAATGTGTTATTTCTACAAATGTACAGTGCAATCTAATATAAATATGTATATGTCTCTTGCTGCAGCACCTGGCTTTAAATCAGACACAAGGCAACCACCAGAATCTGGGACCCACAAAAAGAAAACTCTAGAAAAAACATTCCCTCACACCCCCTGTCGTCAGCAGGAGGAGCCTGGGACAAGTAATTAGTGTGGCAGGACCCGGCTCAGGCACGGAGGCCGCTGGCACCAAGGGCCGCAGCCCTGCCAGAGGGGACTGGATGTGGGGACCAGATGTGGGGGCCAGATGTGGGGACCTGCTCTGGAGACTGCAGACACCGGGCTCAGAGAGTGAGCGCCATCAGGAGTGGGGCGTCTCTGGGTGCTCTCTTCAATGGGGCTGGGATCGATCACATGCGTGCACAAGGACTTCAAGAGAGAGACCGAGACACAGAGTCACCCTGTGTGGCTGTGGGAACAGCATAAAGGACAAGGTACAGACCTCCGGCTGGATGGCTTTAAACACGGGGATGTCCATCAACGTGATCTGGCTCTGCAACGAAAGAGAGGAGGGGTTAGAAAACGCACAGGCGGCGGCTGCGTTATTTTGAGTCTATACGTAGACTATATGCAGTAATACATTCTTAAAAGTTACACTTAACCCCTTGAATAAAAATCAAGATAGAGTAAAAAAAACAGGCAAATTTCTAAAATGCCTCTCCTATCCCGCCCCTCATCATAAATCTTGATCCACACCCTTCTTTCCTGGATGTGAGATGAACATCCAACTTAAGAATTGGTAATAGTTTGAAGTGTGGGACTGAGAAGGGGAACATTTTTTACCTTGGATATTTTTGTACAATTTAAGTTTTTTCCAAGCATGAATTACTTTTGTAATTTTAAAAAGTTGGCAATACTACAAATCTGAATGCTAAACAGAGACACTATTACTCTCAATTTAATTTTTTCTAAATTGTGGCTTATAGAAATTGTCCATTTCTTCTGAAGTCTAAGGCTCCTCAAAATTATATGGTAGGACGACATTCAAGATGCCTCTGCAGACCAGCGCTGGGCCACAGACTGTTCATCCCACAGCCCGCAGTATATGAGGTAACTACAGAGTTTGAGAGCAACCTTTTGAACCTTTTACAGCAATCTGCCACAATACTCTCACTGTATTTTTTAAAGTATTAGTCTTCGATAGATTGGCAATGAAAACAATGGGTCCTTCCCCACAACTAGCTGAGAAGCACTGATGCTGTCGGTACAGAAAGCACACGTCCGGTTAAAGGCTGCTCCCAGCGTCAGACGCTCACTGAGCAACGTGATAGAGGCATCGCTGCCAACAACTGCTCCGGCCAGAGCACGGCCTGGCCGGATTCACATGACCCGCCTGTCTCCACAGGCGACCCAGGGCGCCAGGTGTCAGGCAGCAGACGCGCTGTGACGGCCCAGGGAAAGGCGAGCCGACGGCCTTCGGGTGCCTCCGACTGCAGGGAAACGCCGTGTCCACCCAACACAGGTCAACAGGGGGATGCGATGCTGAGGACCGAACACGGGCTCTGGAATCCGCGGGCTCGGGCATGTGTCTGGCACTGTTGCCTGACAGCAATATTCTGTGTGACATCTGTCAGCTCTCCCAGTCTCAGGTGCCACATCTGGAAAACGGTAATGACAATCTCCATCTTACAGGATCTCAGTGAAAATTCAAGACAAAAGGCGCAGAAGGCCAGGCACCTGAGAGATGCTCTCTACAGACGTGTGTGCTGGGGGTAGGCCTGGGCATGGTGTGCGTGCGCAGAGAGAGAGAAGCTATGCGTGCGCACTCAGGGGAGAACGTCTCTGAGCAGGAAGGGAAATAAGCAGCAGCGTCGGTGGAGAGCCCCTCCGCCGCCTCCAAAAGGCTGGTGCTGTTCACGGGCACAGGGGGGAAACGCCGCCACTCACGGAAGCCCGGCGGAGAGACAGCGGGCAGTGCTGGAGGGAAGCACCTGGGAAGCTGCCCTCTCCTACCTCCCAGTCCACCCACCGGTGGCGAGGGGGCACTGGACACCAGCACACATGGATCTGGCCCTCGTAATCCGGGTGTCCGGTGACGACTACGCCCTGAGGCCTCTGGGCCGGCGTGTCTGGCCGAGGCAGAGCAAACAGGCTGGCACTCCTCCGGCCAGGCCCGTGGAGATCGTTGGCCAAGCGCTCCGACACTTGGACTAATTCTGCCATCCTAGGGAACAGAAAGGCCTTGTGAAAGCAGATCTGAGCGGGGAGCTCAGAGGGCCTTGGAAATCTCTCCTGCAGCTCGAGCTAACTCCCTATCCCGGAGAGCCGGCCGGATGTTTGCAATGTCATTTAGGAAAAGAACCAAAAGTCTGCTAATGTGAAAATGAGAAAACTTCCTTTCCATCCCGCCGTCAGTTCTAGGGTCTGCTACTGAATTTCCGAATGATTTATTAAAATAGTGGCTTTACATTTCATACACTTTTTGGATGGTCCAAGTTTCGAACATTCTGATCCCTGCTGACTGTAAATCAGAAAATGCATTCAAGTGTTTTATTCTAAACAAGATCAACAGGGGTCACTAGGCTTAAAATAGACTGGCTGGTCCCAAACGTACAATGTGAGGGTTTCCAGAGGGTTCTGTTTCTATCCTCTCAGTTCCAACCAAAAAGGATGCAGTGTCCAGAGTAAGGATATATCAATACGTAGGTGAAATCGCCCAATTACAAATTTCAGAGCATTTTACTACAAGGCAAACACCTGTGAAACAGGTGGCTAGTGAGCAGTCCTTCCCGGGAAGTTGGGGAACCCCAAGGCAGAGAGTTTTACCAAAAGCTTGAGGGGGGCACTCAGGTCCTGTCCCTCTCCACAGCAAGCTCTCAGACCTCCCTGGGGAGAGGCCCCCCACTTCCTGGAGAGAAAGGGCATCCCCCAGGGGTGTGGTGCCACCTCCACAGACACACAAGACAACCAGACCCTCATTTCCAAGTAGTGCACCCGAGGGGTGGGGAGCACGAGCCAGGACTGATGAGAACACTCACAAACAAGCATCTTAATGGCTTCTCCTTATTTCTGGAAGTAAAGCCTCAACACAGGATGTCCAATTAAGCTCGTCACTTGGCAATGCTTTCTTCAACCCTGACCTCTTCTCCCATGTCCTCCTTCCTCCTAAAATTCCAGCCTCTTAGGCAAATGGCCACACGCCACATATCTCAAAACATTTCTGTGGCTACGAATCCTTCAGAATGGAGAGACCTACAGCACTGCTGCACAATGTGGCCCTAAAGAAAAAGGTGGTATTTTGTGGATAAATGAAAGCTGCTTAGCCAAAAAGAAAAGAGAAATGTCTTGCTCATGTTAAATGCAGTGTGTCTCCTCTCCAGGAGTGGCCCTGGGTCCTCCCCTCCCAGCTGCAACCTCAGTTTAAGGGCCTCCCAGCCCCCAATAAACTAACAACAACAACAAAGCCTGGGGGCCAATCAGTGGGGAGCCTTAGCACGAAGCTCCCTTTCAACGCGAGCTCAGATCGCTCTGTCAGTGCGGAGGCCGGAGAGCTCACAGCACACGAAGCCACCGGCTCCAAACACACGTGCCCGCTTCTCCTCCCAGGGCCACGGGAAGCCCGCTCCGGCACAGTTTTAGAACCAGAGTCGAGTGAACGCAAATTAGACAGGAAGATACACTCTGTCATCCCTCAGTGCCATCGGGCTGATGGGACTACATGCTGCTTGCTTTGTTCTTCTTGGAAAGTAATCTGGCAATAACTCATAAAAGTTTTTAGCTTTTTTTTTTAACGTCAAACTTACAAAAAAGTTGTCAGCATAATATGAACTCTTATAACCTTTCACTTACTTTAACTAATTATTAACATTTTTCCTCATTTGCTTTATGTCTACATATATAATCATACATGCACATTTTTCTCTGAACCATTTGAGAGTGAAATGCAAATATTATGACTCTTCACCCCTAAATCCTTCAGCATGTTATTTCCCAAGAACAAGACGACCCACTTACATAATGGTAAACTTATCACAGTCAGGAAATTTATCATTAGCACAACAGTGTCATCTAATATACAGTCCACATTCAAAATCTGCTAATTATCTCAAGATTGTTTCTTATAGCAATTTTGTCTTGCTCCAGGATCATTCACTGTGCTGATACCATCTCCCAAAAAGTGAAATGAGCCTGCTGCTGCCCCAGCCACCCCCACACCTCAGGACAGAGAAGCACCGGTGCGGAAGGAGACTTTGTATAGAGGTCTGCCTCTCGCTACAGGTAGAAATATAGAGGTTTACTGCACCATTATTTTTAGTAGCAAAAAACTGGAAAACAATCGAAAAGGCCATCAAAAGGGACCTGTTGGAAAAAAGAACTCATGGTGTACCCGGACTCTGGGACGTCATGCAGCCACTGAAACAGAGAATTGGATCTATCCGTGTCGACCTAGAGAGATGTCCATGATCGATGGACTGGTGATAAAGGCAGGTTCCTGCAATGCTTTTCGCTTCTTTCAGTCACTGAGGAATAAGGGGACTGCGACCTATCTGCAGAGCACCCCCAGGAAAAATGAGAACCTTTTAAGTAACTTTAACCCTTTTTATTATGAAGTATCACATACTTACAGAAAACCACATTAAACATAATAGTATTATAAACAAACACCTGTGACCACCACCCAGGTCCAAAAATAGCCACCCACGCCAATCAACAGATGAACAGACAAAAAAAGTACAGTGGGCATGCACAATGGAGTATTATCCAGCATGAAAAAGAAGGAAATGCTGATTTCAACCTGCCCCAAGGTGGATGAAACTCGGGGATGTTGCGCTAAGTGAAAGCTAAGTGAAATCAACCACGCACAAAAAGACAAATGCTGTGTGATTCTGCTTCTAGGAGGTACCCAGTCAAATTCAGAGACAGAACGTGGGATGACGTTGAGGGCAGTGGGGAATGGAGAGGTGTTTAATGGATACAGAGTTTTGGGTTTGCGAGATGAGATGAACACAGTTCTAGAGACTGGCTGCACAATAATGTGAATGGGCTCAATACTACTGATCTGTACACTTAAAAATGGTTGAGATGGTAGACCGGGCCAGGTGGCTCTGTTGGCTGGGGCGTCGTCTCATACACCAGAAAGCTGCAGGCTCGATTCCTGGTCAGGCGCGTACCTAGATTTCAAGTTCGATCCCAGGTCAGCGCGCGTATGGGGGGGGGGCAACGATCTGTGTCTCCCTCTAGCATCAATGTGTATGTATGTATCTCTCTCTTAAATCAATAAACATATCCTTGCATAAGGATTTAAAAATATACAGTTAGGATGGTAAATGTTATGTCACATGTAATTTACCAGCATGTAAAAAAAGTCTCCTCAGACTTCCTCCCTGAGCCGGGTCCCGACCACAAGTCCCTTCCTCCCGTCAGAAGTCACGACTGTCCTGACTTTCCTCAAATGTCTTCATAATTCAGTCAGCCAAGTGCGTGCACCAAGGCATCTCAGCCTCACCTTGACTTTTTCAATTTCATGTGTACTTCTACATTCTTTTAATCTGCAGGTACTCCCTCCATCGTTTTGTCCCTTACAGCGCATCTGCTGCAGAATCCAGCCATCTGACCTGCACAGCTCTTGACGCTCACGGCCGCAGGTCGGCGCGCCCCTCTGCCCTTGGCATTTCCTGCCAGCTGGTGGCTGGGCCCAGAGACTGGGTCAGACACTGGTCTGACCCCACGGCAGGACGGGGGGTGAGTGGTACTGTGTTGTTTCATTGGGAGGCACAAAATTCCTCTCCTTCTGTGATGCTTGTGGCTGCTGATGTTCAATGCTTAGATCTATTCCCGCGCTGAAGTCGCAAAGTGATGCTATTCTAATTCTATCATTTCCTTCCCATTTATTAACTGAAATAAATTAATAGAGACAAACTCTCTCTCATCTACTATTCAGGTACCCAGAATAGTTCAAAGGTAAAATGCGGGACAAATACTGGATTCTGTCCTTATATTTCTCAGTTTCTCAGAAAATAAATAGGCTCCCTATCATCAGCCAGTGGTGGCCTATTGTTTGATGGGTCTCAATCAACTGCAATCACTATCCTTTTCCAGCTCATACTGTCCCTTCACCGGGCAGTGGGAGTTCCCTCTAGCTAGCTCCTGAGTCCCCCTGACATGGCCCTAGTAGTCCTCCATAGCTTCCTCGCTGGTATTGGAAGGATGCTCCAGGTTATCTCGAACACGTCCTGTCCCAGACTTGGGACCAGCCAGTTATCAGGGAAGCCATGGAGTCTTTTAGTGACAAATAATATTCCAAGACCACAATCTGGAATTCATACTGATATTTCAGATTCAAATTCAGAACGTTTCTCCCCCTAACTTACTTCTTCTGTGTTACATCTGTATGTCCTTTCTTCCGTATCAAAAATCCTGGTCTCAAGGACACAGGCTGTGTAGGGTTACAGTGCCCCATAACTGGTCACCTACTTTCTCCTACATTATACACACGAAAGTCTCAGAACAACAACACCGATGCTAACACTGTCAGTATCATTACTGAGGGAAGTTACGAAGTTTTGCATGTGTTCTCTCCCTTCTCCTCCTTTTTTATAGTTTACGCCAAATATACTAGTCATACTAGGTCTGTTATATGGGCACACAGCCATTGTACACTAAACCTCCTCCCCTTTAATTCTTATTTAGTCCTGATGCTACTGTAAGTGCGTGCTTGCTGCTCTCCACCAGGCTTGCGAGTGGCGGTTCTCTAATTGTTTTCACTGCCTGGAGCTTGTTCTCTAGCAGGTTCCTCGGGAAGGGCTCAGAGGAGGAATATTCTCCGCGGCCTTGCCTGTTCATAATCGTTTAGCCGTGTCCCTTATACTAGAAGGTTTTGCTGGATATAAAATTTTTGGCTCACATTTTCTTTTCTTTCCTTGATTTATTTGTTATTCTACTTTCTTTTGGCAAAAAGTGCTTCTGTCAAAAAGACTAATGGTAATCCAATGTAACGTCCAGTAGGTTACCAAGAACACATCGATGGTGTTGACGACTCTGGGTTAACACAGCTATTTTTATCACAGGCTCTTTCAACATGTAATTTTGAATCTTTTGTTTTCTGAAAGTTCTTTAAATTGCAGTTTAAGTACCCGTTCAGTTCCATTGCCTTTTTCTTCTCCCCTTCCAAGTATCTCTATTTCTGTGTTGGATCTTCTTTGCCTGTCAGCAATATTTGTCACTTTTTCTCAGTATTATCTCCTTCTTCATTTGACATTAATAATTTTCCTGCCTTCAGGCATTTTCTCTTATGTTTAACTCTTCTTGTGCTTCTTCTAGTTCAACTTTCATTTCCAGAATTGTATTTTTATTTTCACTTCTCTCCTAACTTCTGTCACCTCATTCCTAAAATTTTTCTACTTCAGATTCGTGTTATTTAAGGCTGACAGCATAATCTCAATGTCTCTGAGCTTAGTTTGAAATAGAGAATTACAGTTTTCAATTGCTTTGTGGCATGTCTTTTTGGCATTCTTTCATTATCTATAGGGATCTTCTCTTTACTATTTTTTTTATAATAACTTAAAGATTTGACTAAAGTAATTTCATCTTCTTTATTTTTATGCAAAATTAGCTTTCCTGAACTCTTTAGGTAGCTCTTCTAACTTCATATAGTTCCCCTTTTGATGGCCTTTACATAGTGTTCAAAAACATGCAGTCACTGCCCTGGCTGGTGTGGTTCAGTGGATTGAGTGCCAGCCTGTGAACCAAAGGGTCACTGGTTCGATTCCTAGTCAGGGCACAGGCCTGGGTTGCAGGCTGGATCCCCAGTTGGGGACATGTGAAAGGCAACCACACATTGATGTTTCTCTCCCTCTCTTTCTCCTTCCCCTCCCTTCTGTCTAAAAATAAATAAATAATATCGTTTTTTAAAAAAGCAAGCAGTTGCTTTTTGAGATTTCTCATACACACATTTATTTATTTATTTATTTATTTTAAATTTTATTTTTCCTTAACCCTAACTGCCCTGTCCTGATCATTTTGACTCCACCCCATACTGAATTTCTCGTTGGCATGGAGCCTTGTCCTGGAAGCGAGCCCTGGTGTCTTGGTTTCAAGAGAGTATAGGGGCCAGTGCACAGATCCTTTCCACCCATCAGTCATTCGAGGGCTCAAAATCCTTCTGGGTTTCAGTTGCTATTCTGACATTAACCTGCCAAACTTCCCAGTGAACTCCGGCTGAAAATTCTAGAGTCCTCCTGTTCTCAAGTTTGCCAGATACCCCCGTGCTCAATGCTCCCTTCTCCTACACGGATGCTGACACTCTGCGGGTCTGGATGGCGGCGCATGCCCAGCGCCTGTGTTTCAGGTTTGACTTGTCACCTAGTTGTGTTGTGGATATTGTGAATGGATTTCCAAGTGTGCCATGTGGGGACTGAGAAAGAACAGAATGCTCTGCTCTTGTCACCACCAGCTTCCCAAAATCACGTAAGTCATTTTTAATGGATGTTTATATCTCGCTTGCTTCTTTCTTTCATGTTATTAGACAGGAAACTAAAATACCAGGGGGCCCAATTCTATTCCAATGCCTGGCAGCTCCTATGCTTCCCCGGAGACCAAGGACTGCAGGGGACCTGGCTTCACACCCAAGCTAAAGACATGCCGGCTCTGGCAGGGGCAGCCAGAGTGTAAGCACTGCACCCTCAAAGCCCTCCCCCTCCCCCTCCCCCCGTAGTTCTCCAGCCTCAAAAAATTGCCCAGGGAGAGGGCGGGCATCACTCCAGGGCTCAGACGAGAAAGTGAGGCCCAAAGCCTCCCCAAGGAGCCCCGCTGGGCGGTGTCACTCTACGTGCAGCCCAGTTCACTGCCATCCCTCACCATCAACAACTGTAAAGGGACGTCAAACCTCATTATTGCTTCATTCCTTTCCTGAAGCTAAAAAGTACAACTCAAAACTGGGACACGCAAACAACAGCCAATAGAATATCGAAGCTCAGCCAGCAGCCGGCAAGGCCCAGCGAGCCTTCTGAAGAAGAGGCAACAGAGCCTTGAGGCTCACGGCCCAGCGAGCCGGCCACTAGCCACACGCGGTCATCTGCGGTGTCAGCACCACCTAACATTTCCAACGCGCGTTGAGTTCAGAAGGCTTACTTCGAAAAAATGATAAAGTATTTCAATAATGTTATGTTGCTTACACGTTGAAATGATAATATTTTAAATGTACTGAGTTAACTAAAATACATTTGTAAAACTAATTTCACCGCTTTTTTATGTGACGACTAGAAAATTTAAAAGCCGCAGATGAGGCTCAGAGTCCATGTCTCTTGGATGGTGCCAGCCTAGAGTGTCAGACACGCAGCGTGAAATCCCCGACAGACCGCGCCACTCCCTGCGTGAGGAGGCGCGTTTGCTAGGAATCTGCTTGCTCATCAGGGTACCGAGAAGGACGAGTGCACCCGACGCCCAAGGCTGTTGCGAGAAGCCGACTAGAAGATGCACAGAAGACGCTCGGCACGGGCCTAGACGCGGTTCAGAGCGGGCAGCCGCCCCTGCGTGCACGAAGGTTTCAGACTTTGTATCCACACCTGACCTGGGAGAACAGTCTCCTAGGCCCTCAGTTTCCCTATTAGAAAACTGGGAGCCGCAGTCGGCCGCCTCAGGTTGCTCGGGGCCTGATGCCTGCCGGTCGACATGGATTCGCAGAGCACCGACTAGCAGCTGGGCACTACTCTGCGCACTAGGGACACAGCAATGAACAAGTCAGATAAAGTTTCTGTCCTTGGGGAGCTTATGTTCCAGTAGGAAAAAAATACACCATAAAACATTATGAAATAATACAATGTTCGGAAACGGCAAGAGATGTGAAGACAAGGAAGCAGGGTGAGGGAAGAGGGAGCAGTGGAGCGACGCTACTTGGAAGCCCTCTCCAAGGATGGACATGTGAACAGAGGCTGAGAGACACGTGGGGAAGAGCAGTGAGAACTGCAGGAAGAATAGGCACAGGCCCTGAGCAGGCGGACGCGGTGAGTCGGGGGGAGAAACGCAGCCGCCACGTCGCCGGTGAGCAAGCAGACCGGGGCAGGACAGTTGGCTTGGCCAGACCACAGCAGGCACTGGGGGCCTGGTAGCAGCTCTGGGTCTCACTTGAGCACGAGGGACCCACCACAGAGCTCTACACAGGCTTTAAAAGGGCCCCTTGGACACACTGAAGGAGGAGATCCACGTGGCAGGCTCAGCGTGGCCCGGGCAAAGTGGACGTGAGAGCCAACGATGGCAGGGTGACAAGAAGGAGCCTGGTTAGCTCCTGTGGCACCCTGGAGGGCACGAAACCTGCTGGAGCAAGGGGGGCAGGGTGAAGTAGGCCTGGGGGGGAGACACTTCTGTGGTTCTATAGACATGCACAGCCCTGGGACAGTACTCCCAACCAGGCCCCAGGTCGGCCCGTAAAGTGCAAAAGGAAGAAAGCAAGTCGTGGCGGAAGAGGAGCCAACTCTGCCCCTCCACCACAAGAACGCCCCCTCGGCCAGAGCAGCAGCAGCAGCACGCTGGCTGAAGAAAAAACAAATTTTTAAGAATTTACCAATACAAAAATTGCTCAAATAATACTGTGTATTATTTTAAAAATAACAGTCATTATAGAAATTTACAAATACAAATAAGAAAAATTAAATTCCAATGACCTAGAATCCTGTAACTAGAAACTATAGTAAATCAAATGTTTGGCTGTATATATCCCAAAACTTCAAATATGTAAACACTGAACTTCTGGCCAAGATGGGGGCGTAGGTGGACACACTGTACCTCCTCTCACAACCAAAATTAAGGACAACAAAGATTTAGAAACAAGAAAACAACCAGAACTCATAGAAAATTGAACTGTTCGGAAGTCCAACAACCATTCATCCAGACCGGTAAGAGGGGCGGAGTCGCGGCAGGAAAAAGCGGAGGTGCGGACCAGGTACACAGGCAGCAGCAACTGGCAGATCCCAGGTGCACAGGCGGCAGCTAGCAGACCCCGGGCACGGGGTGGCAACTGTGCAGGTCCAGTGAGGCCACGCAAGGCAGCTGGCTGACCAGGTGGTCCCACGTTGGTGAGCAGATAATCCAGGCGAAGGGAAGCAGCGGAAAGGACTGGAATCCGAGAGTGAGCAGAGCAAGCGCCATTGTTCCCTCTCAGACCCTGCCCCCACATACAGTGTCCCTACCCAGCGACTGGGCTATCTCGCCCTGGGGAACACCTAAGGCTCCGCCCCTCACTACGTAACAGCCGACTAGACCAAAAAAAAAAAAAAAAAAAAAAAAAAAAAAA
>PVKU01006259.1:0-107290 GCA_004027475.1 Anoura caudifer
GATTCCAGTCCCTTCCACTGCTTCCCCTTCACCTGGATTATCTGCGCACGAATGTGGGACCACCTGGACAGCCAGCCACCTTGCATGGCCTCACTGGTTCTGTACAGTTGCCACCCCATGCCCGGGGTCTGCTAGCCGCCGCCTGTGCACCTGGGGTCTGCTAGCTGCTGCTGCCTGCATGCCCGGTCCACACCTCTACTTTTTGCTGCCTTGACTCTGCCCCTCTTACTGGTCTGGATGAATAATTGTTGGACTTCCGTACAGTTCAATTTTCTATGAGTTCTGTTGTTTTCCTGTTTCTAAATCTTTGTTGTCCTTAATTTTGGTTGTGAGAGGAGGCACAGTGTGTCCACCTACACCTCCATCTTGGCCGTAAGTCTATGGTCAACTTCTTTTGTGTAGAAAAAAAATAAAGCAGTTTAAAATTGTTTATAAATTTTGCTACTGGAGGTAAACAAATCTGGCAGGAGAGCATAGATTTTTTCATATAATAGTCTAAATATATCCCGTAAGTAATGCAACATTTAGAAATATTACACACAACTACCATGATTAAATAAAACTCAAACCTTTTTTGGCTTATACATTTATTTGCAAGTTCTTTCATTAGAAAATTCTATTGATGTGCTGAATTTCTGGCCTGGTGGGGTTGCTGATAATCTGATCAGTAGTGCCCTCTTTTTACTCTGGGTGGTGAGAATTCTTTGGTTTGTGTATGAGGAAGGGATTTATGTAAATATCTTTAGAACAGGGCATCAGTAAAGCTAGCATTGTGAAGAAGGAAAGGTATATAAAATTTATAAAAGTGAATAAAAAAATAAATATAATTCGTATTCCTAAAATGGTTCTTCATCTGGCTTTTCTATTTTGTCTCATTTTCCCCTCTTTCTGCTGTGAGATTCTACTTTGTTTGATATTGTTCCCAGTCTTAAAATCCTGGCAAAATACATAAAATAAAAATAATAAATTATGCTTAACTGTGTTATAAAAGAAAAGGTCAGCAACTTCTAAAGTTCAAAAGCAAATGCAAAGGAGTTCTGGCTATCCATCAATAAAGAGCATTTATGTTGATGTAAGAAACAAGGAAATCTACTTACTTCCTAAACAGGAAAGAAGCCAAATGATCACAGCTACATAATTTAGATGTTTCTGCAACATTAGAGTGGATACATTTGGCGATAGACTCTTTCCATCTCTGTCACCAAGGAACAAAACTGTGAAGCTGGCTTTAATGTAGAAGAGCTGAGATGATGTCCAAAGAATAAAACAAATGTCGTGCTCACCCCCTGTTCTTTCCTACTTAAGAAGATCAATTGAATTTTGGAGCAGAAGGAGTTCCTATTGAAAGGCCAAGGAAGACATGCTGCAATAGTGTGAAAGGCCCACACGACAGTGTGGACATATTATTAGAGGCAGCTGGAACAGGTCCTGTAACTGCTTTGTGTCCACCTTGACTTGGCAGACATTCCTCAGGCCTCCTCTGTCCCCCAGCACAGCAGAGCCCAAGGGATGTCTCCAAAAGGAGCCAGAGGATATGGTACCTGTGATAGGCAGTGAAAAATACTCTTGCGATTCATGCCTGTGGAAGGTCTGGGTATCTGGGACATAGAAACAACTTTGTTACTCTTTCGAAGTGACTACCAAGAGCATGTCTCCACTAGGACTTACTGATGTAAGTAAAGCTCTGTGAGCTTTAATAGATGAAGGGATGTCCTGTGGACATGGCGAGGGCATTTTCTAAGCTCATGGTTTCCTTGATGGCACGCAGTCACAAAAGACCTTCTTGAGACATTTCTCTCTTTTTATCAAGAAGAGGTAATTTCTTAAAACATGATCTTCTCCTTATTTCTCTGGGTTTTAGGGCCTTTGAAATAAACATCTGAGGGGAAAGATACCAACAAGGAGAAAGGTCATAGCAAAGTGGGTGAGAGCTTGGTCAGTGGGCTCGCCCATCTGTAAATATGCCTGTCTGCACTGTCCCACGGTTGCCCACTCTGCCCACTCCGGCTGGTTCTCAGCCCACCTGCTGGGACTTTCCATTCACCCATGACCCCACTGTCATTTAAATTGCCATGTTCACTGACTACAGAATTGTTTTTCTCTTCTTTTTCTTCTTTGACCGGAAACAGGAAATAAGTTCATCCCTGAGCTCTCAAAACCAGACACAAACATCAAGAAGGAGAAAGAAAAACAAAAAAAGAGCTCTGTGAGCCGAGAAAAGCTTTTTGCTCAGTCAGAGCAGAGACTTTGTTCTGACAAATAGCCCCAAATTAGAATCGGCTTGGTGGTATTTATTGTAATTTACTGATTCTATTACCAAGCTGTGGTGGTAATACAGATGGAGGTCTGGATAATGTGTAGACATTTTTCGTTCCTGGTAATGACAAAGGTCTGTAAGCCATATCCTGCTTCTCTTGAGGTATCTGTTAGTAAAAATTTCTGCGGCTTCACCCTACCACAGGTGAGCACTACATCGTTTATGAAACAATGCTCTATTTTATTTAAAATATAATTTAACAATCAAGTAAAAGATATCACTTTTGATTTTTAAAATAAATTTAGTTTTATAAAACCTAACTTTTTCTCCTACTGACCGCAGACCCATGCAAAGTAAAATCTACTTTGTGTTTTTATCCTTAAGTATGTATTTAAATTATTTTGGAGCTTAGATCTTCAGAATTGTCAAGTGGGGATTATTTCTATTGGAAAGATGGATAATTTAAGAGATGTCTGTATTTCCACAGTAATTGTCAAAATAAACTTAAACATACCTTGGTTCTGACTTCTACAGGTATGTTAGACAAAAGCTCTGTTCATAGTTATTCCTCATCCCACCTAAGAAACTCACAGAGTCCCATTGGTACAAAAACCAAATACTTCACTGACTTCGAGAATACTGATGATTTTTAGCCCACTTTTGAAGACCCACTGTGAATAGCCACTGCATTTGGTTGCCCTCACCATTTAAAAAAATTATTTTTCCTTTAAGGTGAATTAAAAATTCTATTATAAGGGTATCTAGTATTCTTAAGTAATAAGTCTTATTCTTGCACTTTAAAAAACAAATATAATTGCAAGATAATTAGTTGGATGAGTTGCACAGAAAAGAAAGACATAGGGAAGAAATTATTTGTTATGGAAAAATCTCTAATTTATTGAGAATTTTTATTCTGATATTGGAAAGCTTAAATGTTTGATAAGCACAATATATATATTTAAGGGGATCTTACTTTGCATCTAGCAGCATTTCATTAAGCCGAAGTAGTAGAGTAAGTAGTCAAGGAAATCATTTCCTTCCCCCCATCCACTGTATTTGCTTAAGAGAAAAAATAGAATTTAGGAATAAGGGAAAAAAAGTCCAAATGATCTAAAATAGTGGTAATGACATTTTACATTTGTCTTATACTTTGCAGTTGATACTTATCCATATATTATTTAATTTTTCCTTTTTTCAGGAAAAATGTTGCCTACTTTATAGCTGAGGAAACCAAATCTAAGAGAAACTACATTAGTTATAATAAACAAACAAGCAAAATAACTAGTATCTCATAAGCACTTGTGTTCTTGAAGTGTTAAGAGGCAGGTGATTCTGCTAAGTCTGTTTGTTTCCTGGACAGGAGTAATGGCTCAGGCTTCAGTACCAGGGTGACCAGAGCCAACCGAGCTGTAGCGGGGTAGTCACGTAGCATATGCTGAACGTGAGTATGCTGCTACCAATTGATCCTCAATGTGGAATAATTGCTGCTGCCTCTCCTTGGCCAATCTGTTCGGCTATAACATTTCAGAGAAGAATACTTAAGTAAAGGTGAAATAGATCTAAAAGATCTGGGCCAGTAAGATTACTTCTCCTTCATTTACTTACGTTAAATGAACGTATCTCTGAAAACTATGCCATAAAGGCTTTTAAAATCAGTAACACTCAGTAAACAAAGAAAACTGGGCTCCTCATGTGTTATATAAAAATTAAATTAAAGTACAAAATGCTTTTGGTTCTACTATTTGTAAGCTCTATCTTTGACCAAAGTTCCATAAGCTTGAGTCAAAAAAGAAAAAAAAAGAAAGAAAGAAAGAAAAGGAAAGGTTTATATAGTAGGCCACATAGAGATTAGCAATTAGTGAAATTTATGCAAATAAAGCTTAGCTTTTCTCATATGAAGAATTTCCTTCAGAGTTTATACAGTCTACTTAAGACTTACGGATGTTACCAGTTTTTCATTGTTCAGGTGATTTGTAATTCCACGGTGAACTAAACTGCATCATGTGCTCTAGTTTGTAATTTCCTTTCTGTGTGTGTACAACCAGATTTACTTGCCTCGTTTCCATTCCCAAATTTATTTATTGGAAGTGAACTACTTGTAAGGTCAGGTATTTATTTTCTATTTCCTGTTGAGAAAAAAAAAATCAGAGAAAAACATGACTGAAAAAAAAAGAAGAAAAAAAAAAAAAGAAAAGAAAGCAAAACCAAAACCACCCCACCCATAATCCTGAATTTTTTTCAGGACTAAAATCTACCCCAGATAAACTCTTTCTTCTGCTTTGTGGGTGTGGGGAATGTGGGGGTGGGTTCCTTCCTTATCCCCAGGGAATAATGGTCAATCAATGTACCCTAAATGCAGCAGATACAAGGGTGATCCAGAAAACCTGCCTTCTGTTTATTTGACAACATGATTTAGAGTAAAACCAAGAGTCCTCTAAATAGCTCACTGTTCTGAGAGTTGAGGCTGTCAGTGCCAGAAAGCAGGGAATTTAATTAAATTCTTTCTTAAAAGCACCATCACACTTTTCTGCTCCTGTAAACAGAATACAGTATTGCGAATATAATCTAACCTTTTCTTGTGTTTGGGCAGCATGGATGGGAAGCTGCGTTGGTGGAGAGGAAAAGGAACTGAACTGGAAGTCAGAAGCCTTAGGCTCTGTTATGGCTACGACACTTCTTAGCTGTGTGGGTTGGATTTGTGTCTGGAACTTAGTTCCTCTCCCCGTAATAGCAGAGCCAATAGAATATTTCCCTAGGCTGTCTGGGAACCACAGAAAGGATTTGTGTAAAAGTTCCCATGGCTACCCCTGCTACATTCTAACAAATGTGGTTGTTTCTGTTCTGGGCCTACTGTTTCCTATACTCAGTTTATTTTAGGGTCCTTGGGTCTTTCTAGCAGAGCTGGAGGGGAGCCCATGCAGCTGCAGAGCCTCCAGTTGATTCGGTGGTTTCCACAGCCTTCGAGAACTCGTGCCAGGTGGAAGGATCCAGCTCTCTGTCTCCCCCGTGACTCGCTCATCTTCTGAAAAAGCCTTCTACTTGCTCCCTTCAGTCAATGTCAGCTGTTACTTCTTCATTCACTAAGAGTGAAGACTGGAGTCATCTTGTATCCATCCACTTCCCTCACGCTGTGCCTTGGGTGTGAAGGATGAGTGCCGGAATTGTCTTTGTTGGGAGTGCCTTCCAAAATGTGCTAATCCTTCATCATCCAGAGCGGATGATCCTCCCTGACACCAAACCCATTTGTTTCCAGGCCTCTTCATGGGACTTAACATCAAATGGAATTCCAGGCATACACAAGCCGAAAAGCGGGGGCAACAGTGAGGCCCCAGGAACCCGCACAGCTGGCCCTCCCAAGACGGGGGCTCCACACTGAAGAGAGAGTGCTGGGAGCGGAGGTGAAGCTCATCGGGACAGAGGCAACAAAGGCGACAGACGGAAAGATCTACACTAACGTGGGGAGGCAGGACATTTTAGGACGCTACACAAAAGCCACAGACAGAACGCTCTGTGCGGTTAGAAAGCTGCCCTGAGCTGCGCCTCATTCTGAAAGTTCAGGAGAACTAATTTCACAGGAACACCCATGGCGTGGTTTCAAGGACAAATCTCACACAGAGCTATTATAAAAATAATAATAAGCAGAATAACGTCTATGGAGACAATGAAAGCACACTAGAAACATATGTCCACAACCCGGAAAAAATTATATTATTTCAAAGTGGGCTGAAAAATGATACAAGATCTGAGGAGCATAAATCAGAAGAAACACAGAAATAAGGTGACTGAATTCAGGAAAGAACTAGAAATAAAAGCAAAAAAGTCAGTTTAGAAATAAATTCTAAACCAAAAGGAACACAGGAACAAGTAAACACAACAGCTAATTCCTTAGGAGAAATGGAAAGTATAGAAAAAGAATTTTAAAGTAAGAAATTAATGAGGACATATTTTTTATTTCAGACAATTCCATGTTAAAGAAAACAGTACTATATGGAACATTCAATCATTCAGCAAATATTTACTGCAGGCAAGCCATGTGCCTAACACTGTCCTGTGTGCTGGGGCATAAAGAAAAATACCTGCTCTTCTCGTGGAGGAAGACAGACAGTGTACAGAACAAGTAAAACTGTCAGAAGGTGGTAAGAGCTGTGGAGGGAAACAAATCAAGGCAGAGGGAGAGGGGATGCTGGGGGTGTGGTCTCCTGACCGAAGCAACTGAAGCCAGATTGAAGGGATTGAGGCTGATTGAAGCTGGGTGGTCAGGGAAGGCCTCATGGAGGAGGAGACAGAGCCCTGAAGGAAACAGGAAGGTGAGCCATGCGGATGTGAGGGGAAAGGCACCCTCTCTAGGCTGGGGCACCTGCAACTGCAAATGCCCAGGGGTAGGGCTGTGCCTGTGGAGCTCCAGGAGCAGCAAAGAGCCCATTGAAGCTGGAACTGAGGGAAGAAGAAGTGAGCAGTAGGTAGCGGGGACTGGGGGCGGGGGCTGGGTGGGCCAGACTGGGGGAGTGTGTGGACTGATGTGAGGACTTTGACTTTTACTCTGGATGAGGTGAGGACAGTACTGGGCTCTGAGCAGAAGAGTGACTTGAACCCAAGGATCCTGGAATCCTGCGGCTGTGTAGGTGAGAACTGTTGGAGCGAGACAAAGTGGAGGCGGGGAGACCAGTGGGACTTAGGCTGTGATCCGGGCTAGAGGTAATGGTGACACCTGTGAGGATGGGGTTGGGGAGCAGCAAAATGCAGAGATGTGGTGAGATGCTGAATGTAGGAATAGCTAACACAGAACTGACCAGTGAACACCAGTCACTGTTAAGTGCTTAACTTGAATTTTTGATTTAATTCTCAGAAGAACTCTGTAACATAGCCAATATCACCACCCCCATTTTTACAGACAATCCAAAACAGCACCTTGACAAAATTGCCTAGGAGACTCTCAGTAGATCACCCATTACTCTAGTTTTTGATGTGCAAGAGTGGTTTGAGGCAAAAAAATAGTTTTGAGTGAAAATTATAATGTTTTTAAGATGTATCTAGACATGCAACCACTATGTGGCTAAAATAGCTCTTTTTAAAAAATAAAACAGTGCTTTTTGGATTTAATGATCAAGACTGCTTGACTTAACATGATACCTATAGTGAAAATTTAATTCCTTTAGCAAGAAGATACAAGAAACAATGTCAAGTGTCCAAGTGAGACATCATAAAGGATACTCCCGCCTCTGCATGTGGGTGCCCATACAGTAATAGCCCCTTCCAGCACACGAACTGTCTCTGCATGTGAAACCTGGGCCACAGGTGGTGTTGGAATTTTAATTCTGTCCAGAAACACGTGCTGGCTGGCATTTGAGTTCATGTGCAGTTAGGGGAGTTACCTGAGAAGTTCATTCAAAATAGGCTATGTAAATAAGGTAATGTTTTTTACCTTCTCACTGGGTCCTAGCTTTTACAATGTTCAAACTACATAAATTGTGTTGAACACACTTTTTATAAGAAAACTATTATAAGAATCTTATTAAATGCACTTAGGATGTTATCAAAAAAGAAGGTTAATTTTCACCTGCAATTATCTTTTGTTACATTTCATTACAGTTCTAATGCTATATTTCTGTACTATTCACCCATCTATTTCTTTTTGAAATAATTTTATTTTATTATTGAAAAAATGTACATACAAGTCTAATGAAATTTTCTTGAAGAGTTCCAGTTGTCCACATAGGAAGGATAATTAAATAGTGTATCAAATGGCATAATTATTATAACAACTCTCTATTTTATGCATTAAATAAGTTTTAATAAAATTGTCAGTCTCTTCCTTTACCATGTTTTAGCAAAATAAAAAAAAAAGTGGAATAGGATTTCCTTCTTATGGAATCATTAAAAGCACAGTCCTTACTTTCTACGAACAGAAACAACATGATCAGGATCTTCAGTTCTGTCTGCAGCTTGCTGTCCCTTTAGAGGTTCTGCTTATGACATCAGCAACAGACATATTAGGAGCACAGAAGGCCATGCTAGGGGTCCATGGCTGCCCAGGCATACCCAAGTATACCGCAGGGCCGGGTAGTGGATCTCCAGCTTGACTGCAGTACTGGGGGAGAAAGTCAATCTTAGTTGAGTTACTGTTTATTTTGTGCTAAAACCATACCTGTGAAGGAGAAAATAGTTATCTGGGTGACTGAGGCTCTCAGCCTCTTATCAGAGTTAAATCCTGCACCTGGCTGATATCCGGACACCTGGGGCACATCAGCAAATCTTAGAGCACTGGGTGCTGCAGGTGCCTTATGGGAGTGGAGCGGCAGGAAGGACATCTAGGTGAAAGAAATGTTCCATGGAAAATGGGGTACTAATCTGGTGACAGGGCATTAGCAAACCATATTTTGTATTCCCTGATGCACGGTTCTGACCTGCTGAAAATAACCAATGATTGTCATCCAGTGAGTCTAAACAGTACTAGAAACTACAGTTTCTACTCTTTTATCTGTAGGACATATATTTCACTGGTAGTAGAAACTCTTCTGAATAATCTCCACTTCAAAGAGTCACCAGGTTAGCAGGCTCCGTCCAGCCCTCAGTAAAGTTTAGTTACGTCCGATAGACACATGAGGAAGTGCTCTGCCCCCAGTCAGCCCGAGGACCTCTGCTCCCACGGCTCCATGTTCGACTGCTGAGCAACCGCGTGCTCATTCCTAAGTTTACTCAGTTGCACTCTTTATTGTAATTATGCAATTTAGTAAAACATTCTATAAATGGGTAAAATCTGGGTGTGAAAAGAGTTGCCATTTCTACGAAAACCAAGTACATGCTTTGGAAAGACTAAAAAGCGAAGTTGCTGAAAATACAAAACTGCTTTTTGATTAGGTGTTGATGAGACAGTAAAAGACTGGAGGGAAAAAAAAATCCTTAAAATTGTGGATTCTCTATCCAACTGACTCGCAAGTCTTTGAATGTTCATTCCACTGTCAAGATGTTAAAACTGATGATAGTCATACATGATTTTGGGTGTGGTTTATGTGAGAGTGATGATTTATTTTCCAAATGATGGGTTCATATTAAAAGGCGTTGGCCTGACTTTAAATTGTGGGTCAATGTGCATTTGTGTATTTTAGGTTAAGCTAAAATGCTTAAGGTTAAGTAATATTTGATTTATGATTCTCCATTTAAAACTGACTTTTTTTTTTTTTTTAGTATAAATCAACCAACTATCAGCCAATTAAAAGCTCACTAAGGGGCATCTTCTGCACCTTTGCCAGGCAGGGCCATTGTGTCCCCTTTCGGATTTATGGGAGGAGGCATTTCGTGGGAGCGCTTGTGCAGGAAGAGCTGAGATGCTGGGTGATCTCTAGACGTTCTACTCTGGTTGATGTGTTGGGGTGGCAGAAACTTTCCCAGGGTAACTGTGTGGTCAGAAAGCTTTGGAGGCCCACAGCAGATCCTCCAGGGGGCTTCTGATTCTCCAGCACACAGAATCCGAAGCTCCACAGAACCCGCAATATGTATGGACATGAGAGCTGCCCTGCACAGCAAAGTGAACCTAACATTCTTGTTTGCTGAAAACTTAAGGAAATGTTTTGACATTTTTTTTGATGATTTAGGTTCTAAACTGCAACTATAACTTTAAATGCAGTATTTTTTCCAGAGAAAGTTTTCCCACTTTATTTAAAATATACTTAAATGGGCCATGCCCGGAGGGAAGGAGACAGAGGTAATGCTGCAATATTGTAAAAGTGAAATAAAAATGTAAAAGAAGCAGAATGGTCATGTTGTATATAATTACCAGTTTTATATTCGGCTAGTCTGAGAAATGTAAGCCAGCTGCGAAGTGATTGGCTGGCAATAAATGCAATTCAAATGACTGACATCACTATTGCTTTTGGATGTACACACTCATCAGGCCTAATGACTGCTGGACCGACTTCAGGTGCTTTCTACCTGCAGGCCCCCCTTACTCTCTTTCCTGGTGTGTACGGATGTGGAGAGAATTAGATACACTGAGGTGGAGACTGGGGATGAGGCACTTGGAAGGGAAAGGAATTATTTCCTCAGCAATTATTTTTTTGTAGAATTAGCAATATCAAAGACAATTTTTCAGTCACCTAGGATAAATAATCACCAAAATAATGAATAACCCTGGCATTTCTTTCTTTTCTTTTTAACACTGATAAAGGCACCAACATCTGTTGAATATTTATAATAGGGGCCTCTACACACTATAGATGATACTTTCAAATAAGCCAGTTTTGGGCCTAATCTGAGAGAATAAAACATTTCATTACCAACTGTGCAGCATATTTGTTTTCTTTTTCATTTCTCAAGAAACATGTTTCTCACAAAAGCATGTTTGATAAAAGTCTTTGTTTTTATTGTTTCAATGGAGATAAGCTCAAAGTGTTCGACTGACCACCACCAGTGAATCGCACTCTATTTATTTATTTTTAGTTTTTGCAGTTTTACAACTTTATTTGATAGCAGTTAGTTCTTATCCACATGAGCTGCTTGTATATTTTGGAAAGTGGTGACGAGGTACATAGGTGACCCATGCATAGAGCTCATTTGGTGAATCTGCATCCTCATTACTTTTCTGGAGGAGTGTACCTGGATAAGGTCTGGGACATTCCTTACTCCTCTGGGCCAGACAGCTTTGTTGAGCCTGGTGTCAATGCGTGTATCTGGAGTTCCCATCTCCTCCATGGCAAATTTCCAGATCTCTCTGAGTGCCCGAGGGGCACACTTCTTGAAACCCACTCCATGGATGTGCTTGTGAATGTCGATGGTGTATCCCTGGTCACTCCCTCATTGACGGCAGAGGGGCCCTTCTTCTTGCCACCCGTCTTTGCGGGAGCCATTACACTGGGCCCAAGTTGGAAGGAAGCCACACTCACTTTATATCCTTATCCCAAGTGACTTCAAGTCTGCCTTTTTTTTGTTTGTTTGTTTGAAACTGACAGAAAATGGATTCTAAGAATAAAAAATAAAATACTAAAACCTTTCCTTTCATCCTATATATTTTTTCAGGTAAAAAGCACACATCCAGGTAGAACTTCAGAGAACAGAGCCTCCATACTGTAAGTGAAACATATTATTCTACTGTGTCTATTCCTGTTTGGATGTGCGTTTCGGCATCTGTGGCAGTGGAGCTGGGCCAGACAACTCGGCCAAATGTGGGTCCCCATGGGCACAGAATCCTCCTGAAAAGGCCCCTGTTGAGCTCACAGTATCCAACGGAGTATCCACCTTGCTTTATTGTACTCTCATATAGTTTATTTGCCAAGTCTCCACATTTTGAAGGTCAAATATATTTCTTTTATCTGGAATCTTGAGAGATGGTAACCATGAAAACTCAGCAGTGAGATACAAAAGGAATGCCTGTGAGCTGCCGCAGCAATGGGCTTTGCCTAAGAATGAGGTACAGCCACCGCCACCCATGTGCTTGATGTACTGCAGCCCAAGGGGAGGTATGAGGACAGCACCAGGCCCTTCAGCTGGAGAAATCGAAACACAGGGGTGGGCAAGAGTCGGCTTACAGTTGTGAGTATGTGAAACAGAGTTTATTCCTGTATTATTTATGATTATATTACTTATTTGTATTACAACTGTAAGTCTACTTTTACCCACCCCTGTATATACATGTTTTTTAAAAAATTCCAAACATGACAATAAAATGCCTTCTCATTTTACCCTTAATCTAACATGACCTGGCAGGGCATCTTAATTGCTTTGAATGTCTCCATAGAAATCTACCTCAAGCAGTGGGAGACTTAGATATTCCCATATAAACAACATTAATAATTCACAGGAATACATGATCTGAGAACCGACCAGTGTGTTTTTGACAATCAATTTCTGTTTGTCTGCATATATGTATTCAATGGAACGTTACTTCATTACATAAACTGTAGCAATGGAAGTTTGGTGGGAAAACACAGAGAGTTAGAAGCAAGGTAGAGTTACCACACACAGAACAGATGTGAACACGGAACTGTAAGTCTCAGAATCCAAGGCCTACACCACATCCAAGGAGCTGTTCATTGTCACCAGGAAGAAATCAAGCCCCGTGCCCCCCCCCCCCCCCCCCCCCGCACTGGGAGAGGTGAGCGCAACAGACCAGGGCCTGAAGAGCCCGACGGCAACACCCGCACGGTGCATGGCGCTTACCTGAGGGCTGTCCTGTAGTGGTAGATCACTTCCCCGTTCCGACCTTGGTCCTTCAGGAAATTGGCATAGTTGTAGTGAACCTTGGCATTGTGGGGCAGAGTTTGAACTCCAGACCTACAATTAATACATTAAAAAACAAAACAAAACAGCAACGAAGAGTACCGCTTAAGAATGTTGTCAGTTTTCTTCACATTTTACTCAGTTTCATGGATCTGGATTTGGGATGGTTATCTCTTTTTGAGTTAGGACTTTCAATATTTGTGAATTATATGAGGTACTAAATATGCCTACATGGAAAATGATGAAGACAGGTGTGCATGTCTAAACAAATATGCTACCTACATAGGAATAAAATGCCCTTAGCATGTGAACCTAAGGGTTTGTGTGTGCCAAAGGCACACACACCTGAAACCTGGTCACAGCTCTGTCATCTCACCTAAGGCATCTCTGGGAGCACAGCAGGGCCCATTCCTAGAGCTGAGGCACATGTTATATAACATATTATGTAATCTCAATTATCAAGCCAGCCTGGCTTTCTTAATTTAGGGCTCAGTGGGCAGAAGATGCCATGTCACTGGGCCTGCACAGTGCAAAGCTAGACCCCACAGGGGATGATCACAGACCCTCCTCCTGCTGGGAGGAGCCAGGCATCAGGCAAACCCTTTCTCCTTTTCTCCTGTCCGTCTGAAAGGGGACAACTTTTTAATCACAGAGATTTGAGGAAATAGCCTCAGTTATCGCTCAGAGCACAATAGAGAACCAAAGGAAGAAAAGATGAAACCATTTCCGTAAAAGGAGAATAACCACAAACTACAACCTCCTCTGTAAAACGTGAGATCGGGTACACCGTGCAGTGCCCCTTTATTCCCTACCTTCTTTCCTTTATTCTTTCCTGTTGGTTTCTCTCAATGTAGGAAATGACGCCACCGGTGTGTGCAAGACTCTCTCCCACTCCCTCCCCACCCACAGAATCACCCCTTCCTTCTTTATATGCACAGTTCTCAGGGGTGCCTGTTGGAAGGAAAGCACATTCCAGACCCAGGGCTGTGCACGGGGACTGGAAAATTCCTTAATTACTCAATAATGGTGGGTTCTAAAGTCGTGCTTGTGTGAGGTAATTATCACATGCCTGGCCTGGCCAGAATGCGCCATGTGTTCAAAACACACTTGGGGTTCCAAGCAAATGGAGAGGCAGGAAAATGCCTAAAGGTGTGTACAGCCCAGAGCAGAATTAAGAATAGGGGGGAAAACTCCAGAAGTGACATGGTCTGGACAAATTAACTTTCAAGCACTTGAAAGTCTGAGTAATTCAATATGTATGCAGCATCCACTGCGGGCTAAGCGCTGTGCTAGCTGCTGGGGACAGTCAGAGCTTCCTGCTGCTGTTCAGAAGGGCAGGGCATCTGGGCAGTCACAGTGGTGGTCCAGGTGCCGTGGGAGCGGAGAAGACCAGGCTTGTCACAGACCAGGGGGGGCAGGGAACGCTGCCAGGAGGCAGCGACAGCTAAGCTGAGACTTTAAGAATAGATCCCAATTAGCTTCTAGAGGGGAAGGGGAGCGGGGGAGGAGGGGCAGAATGTCCTAAGCAGAGCACGAGTAGAAAAGAGAGCGTGGGGCTTTTGAGGGACTGCAAGAAATTCCCTGTGGCTGGATCTTAGAAGGCTGCGTCTGGGAGTGAGGAGACCTGAGAGGGCTCGGGGGTCCCGTTAGAGTCGGGATTTATTTGAACTGCAGTAGGAGTCAGTGGGATGTTTTAAACAGAGGGGTGGGAAAGTTTTCTGTGAAGGGCCAGAGAGCAAATATTTTGGGGAGAGCCGTTCGATCCCTGTTGTAGCATGGATGCCGCTATAGAGAATACGTGAACAAACAGGCATGGTTGTTTCCGTAGAACTTTCCTTACAAAAATAGGTGGAGGACTGGATTTGACCCAAAGCCTGTAGTTTGCTGATACCTGGTCTGAAGTGTTAATTTTTAAGTTTTAGTGAGGTCAAGTCCTTTCTGAGCCCATCAAGTTTCTCCCAGTAAATGGACCAGTGGGCATCCTACGCGGCCGGGAGTGTGCCCCCAGTCCTCGCCTCTCCTCCTGATCGAAGCCATGGTTATCAACTGTGGTCCATGGATACTCCTCAGCGAGTTTCAGAGAATTCAGTAACTAGATAACAAATAAAAATGATTTATTATGTTTTCCCCTGTATTTTAAGGATTCTGGAGGAAAAAATCGATGAGTTTAAAAGTTAGGTCAGTAGTTGTCTTAATCCAAACAAATGTCGGGCAGCATGGGCTCTGCCCCGGTGGGGGTGGGTAGGCATCACTGTCCCCAGGTTTGGGCATCAGACAGCTTCTTTTTGTTGGGAATGAAAGAAAATTTTTTGCAGCGTATTGTGAATATTTCTCTGTGCTTACACGGGGCCTAGTTTAGGTTGGAAAATATAAAAACAAAAGATTGAGTATTCTTTGGCTTTTAAATCAGATGCACAAATTCTGCCTCTCCTCTTACTCGTTGTGTCAACATGTGCAGATTACGCACTCTCACCAGGCCTCAGAGTCCTTAGTGTAACATGGGATTGGAAAGACTGAGTCGAAATGTGTGAGCCCTTGAGTGCACCAGTCCAGTACATGGAAACCCTCATTAATGGTATCGGGACCTGTGATGCTGGGTTCTCGTGCTTCCGGTGCATAAGGTTTTTTCAGTGGCAATTGCGGGGCACCTGTCATCTGTGTCATTCTGAAAATGTGTCAGCCAGTAGGATCTCTTTTGTGCAAAGAAGCTCATTTGGAAAAGGCTGGAACTTGACCAGAATTTGGATTTTCTCCAAGACAAAGGCCTATGCTAAGGTGTTCTGTGGATTTGCTTCTAGCACTGCCAATCAAAACCACCACACATAATTAGAGAGGCCTCGGTGAAGCCAAATGTCTTAGCAATGGTCCAGTGGGTTTATAGTTTGGAATAGAGGAGAAAACAGAATCAGGGTCTGTGTCAAAATGTCACCTTCCTCCAAACTGTTGACATTTCTTCTAATTTTGTGAAGCGGATCATGTTGAAATTGGCAGTCCTACAAGACTGTCCCACCACCCACTGCTGATGCCAATCTCAAGTCCAAGGTGTTACCTGTTATTCTGACAGACTATGCGTTGGAGTTTCCCACTACTCCCTTTTTGAGTTTTGGTTAGTTTGCTAGAGCAGCTCACAGAACTCAGGAAAACATTTCACTTACTATTTGCCAGGTTATTATGAAAGAATATAACTCAGGGACACCAGATGGAAGAGACACATAGGGCATGGCACCAGGGAAATGTCACGGAGCTTCTGTGGTCTCTCCAGGTGTTCCAAAGTCTCCTCATTGACATAACAAAAGACACCTTCATCCTTCTCATTACTTAGGAAATTCCAAGGGGTTTAGGAACTCATGCCAGGACCTGAGATAAAGACCGATCATATATTTCTTATTATAAATCACAATATCATAGGTAACTTACTCTGGAAATGGAATGAAACCCAAAAGCAAAGGTTAATTTCATAGGTTCAACACATTATTACTTAGTATGTTAAAAAATAGAAGGCATGCATGCCCAATCGAATGTTTATTTTCTATCAAGAAAGTGCAATGGCCAAGTTTTAAAATCACATGGTATTTGCCACTTTTGTGGGCACCCCAGAGTCTGTTCCCCTTTTGTAGCCACACCTGATTTCCTGCTGTGAGATTCCCTCCCTGCCGACTGTGTGCATTCTTGGTGAGACTCAGGGTTCTCTGCTCTCTCTGCCGCAGAGTTCTCCAAAGAGCTCCTTTGGACAAGCCAGTCATCTCACTAACCTGGTGGGGAAGAGGGTACCTGGGCTGAAATCAAGCTCAGCTAATGAGATTCTCTCTACTAGGACTTTGATGTGGGGAGGGACAAAAGTGGTGGGGACGGTTGGCCCATTTGCTTCAGTGATGATTCAGAGTTTACTGTCGAGCTCCTGCATTGGTTTGCTAGGGCTGCTATAAAAAAATAACATGCAATGAGTGGCTTAAACAATAGACATTTATTTTCTCATAGTTCTGGAGGTCAGAAGCCCGTAACACCATGCTGGCAGATTTGGTTTGCTCTGAGGCCTCTCTCCCAGGCTTTCAGATGGCCACCTTCTCGTCGTGTCCTTATATGGTCTGTCTCTCTGTGCAAGTGCATCCCTGGTGTCTTTCTGTGTGTCCTGATCTCCTCTTATTATAAGGATGCCAGTCAGATTGGATTAGAATCTCCCCAATGTGTTCACTTTAACTTAATCACCTCTTTAAAAACTGAAATACAGTCACATTCTAAGGTGCTGGGCATTATCAGTTTTGGGAGGAGGGACACAATTTAGCCCATAACATCTCTCATTTCTTGTTTGCTACTAGAGAGCTCCTTCAACGTTCCCTTAAATTCTGTGAGTGCCCCCACCCTTGCAATATATTCTTATTTAAGTTATCCAAAGTCAGTTTTTATTTGCTGCTAACTTACACCCAGTGTAGTGTGGACTGACAGGCTTATCTAAATCATGGGCTTATCTAAACCCTGACATAGTGGAGCAGTTTGACATAGAAAGGTTCGGTCTTTAAGAACATTTTCCTCTTGCCTAAAGTTTGTTGAATTAATATCTCCCTTCGATGGCAGCTGGTGAGAGAGACATTGATGAAACTGGAAAGATTAGGATGAACTGATGAGAGACTTGGGCCTGAAATTACCAACAAAATTTAATTCTTCAGAACTTTCACTTATGAATTAATTTTGTCACTTACCTGTATAAGTGATGAAAGCTTGAATGACATTTTACATGTTTCATGAGAGACACGACTCTTTCTCTGGGGCAACAGGGAAGGGAAGATGAAAAGAGAGCTTGTGAAACAGATGCTGGGAGCGTTCATTCCACATGACCTCTGTCTTAGCAGAATGAGGACGGCACCTGTGAACTCCACTCATGGTCTTTAGGTACCTCACATGCTTATTTCATCGAGGGACTGAAGTCATCCATCCACAGGGTGCAGTGAGAGGGGATGAGGAACTTTGCAGTGAGTCCTGGGGGACAGGAATGTGCCATGGATCAGCCATGAACTAGAGATGAGCAAGTTTCGGTCACCACACAGCTGAGGACGAAGAGAACAAATTCATGGGGAAGCCGCCTATTTTCAAGACATTAGCCAGCAAACTTTGTGGCTTTTTAGTTTATTTAAAAATTAAAAAAATGTTTATTGATTTTAGAGAGGAAAGAAGGGAGAGAAAGAGAAACATTGATGTGAGAGAGAAACAACAATTGGTTGTCTTCTATACATGCCCTGATCAGGGATCGAACTCACAACTTTCTGGTCAAGGGGATGACACTCCAAGCAACTGAGCCACATTGGCAAGGCTGTAGCTTTTTAATAGCAGAAGGAACATGGATTCGAGGATTCCTTTCAAGGTTTGGAAATAGTGCATTAAGCACACAGAAAACCAAGAAAGGCAGGTAAAGGGTAACAGATGGGATACTGGGCACACACCTGAAATGACCAACCAATGGGTACCAGCTGAAAAGGGAAGCAAGAGAAACCAGGCTGATAGAAGTGGCCAACTGGGTCTTCATGAGCACAGACAGCTAATTCAGCAGGGATAAACTAGGCTCAGATCAGCAGTCGGTTGGAGTGGGGGGTGGAATTCAAATGGTGTTGAGATGTGAGGAGACACCAAGTGAAGGTCTCTGTTGCTGGGAGAGTGGAGGAGCAGAAACCCCAGGACACACAACTAACACCTTGGAACACTCTTTACAAATGCATTGCATGTCTCTTTCTTCTTTCTGTGTGAAGACCTTTGCCAATCAATTGACTGAACAATAAAATAAGGCTTATCAGTTTCATTCTGTTTACCATTGATATTATAAGCCCAGCTCACCATTAATACTGTTTTCATTTGAATTCACAAACTAAAAAAACCTCCTTACAAGCCTTTTCTTCATAAAGTCACTTTAGGACCTGTCCCTGTTAGATTTCATGTAATATCATTTGAAAAAAAAAACTAAAGACCTCAGTGATACTATATCTTCTATTCATAGCTCTACTAAACTAATTTCCTTCCTTCCTTCCTTCCTTCCTTCCTTCCTTCCTTCCTTCCTTCCTTCCTTCCTTCCTTCTTTCCTTCCTTCCTTCTTTTTTTGATTTTAGAGGGAGGGGAAGGGAGGAAGAGAGGGAGAGAAACATCAATATCAATGTGAGAGAGAAACATCCATCAGTTGTCTTTCAAATGTGCCCCAACCTGGGACCTAACCTGCCACCTAGGCATGTGCCCTCACCAGGAATTGAACTAGTGACCTTTTGTTTTGTGAGGTGATGCCCAACCAACTGAGCCACATGGGCCAGGGCTAAACTAATATTTCTTGATTAACAAATACTACCAGACCCACACTGCCTCATGGCTTGGAAATAAATATGTAAACAAAGGAATAAATGGGAACAGGCTCACTTTGATCCACCCAGTCATACCTGAGTAGGGATGTCTGTGGCAGCCAAACTTCATCCTAGCTCACAGGAGACACATTGAGGGTGGTGTCCCCACACGAACTTAGCCAAAAGTAGAGGTTGCCTAGTCTGTGCATGAAAGATGCAGTAGCCCGTGCTGGAAAACAGGGTGGGGAAGCAGAATTACTTCGGGGGTGCAATGGAGTCCCCCGGAGCCTTCTACCCTATCCTTTCATGAAGAGCTATTTCTTTTCCCTTGAGGAACATTCATGTGTAAGTCCTTTAAAGGGCAGCACTAGTATGTTTCCTAGTTCTTCATTATTGCAGAGCAGTGTAAGAGTTTTGTCTCACTCACTCTAACTGCCCTGAATTTCGGCAGCTCAGGCTGTAGATGTTTGGACAAAGATGTGGTGGCAAATGATGGTCGCTAAAATCCCTGATACTTCCAGTCCTGATGTCACATGTAACCGTCAAGCCTCCAACTGGAGGTAAGTCGTTACTGTAAACTGGAGTGAATGAGTGCAAACGTGAGCTCATTCAACCTTCTCTGTGGCTGTTTTCAAAGCTGAGGTAATAAGCACCCTAGCTCCACAAGGATCTACTTGTTACACCCTGAAAGACTGTCTCTCTGGAACTAATGGTGTTGGTGACAGAGGGCAGGCCTCCGAAAGACGACATCATGAGCGGTAATTACCTGGGCATGTAAAGGACTCTCTCGGCCACCACGAAACCCACCCTGAAGAAGAGATTGCTGGCTGGAATGAACGGGAAAACCAGGAACAACAAGCCCACTACAACTTCCTTGTGCTCCAGTCTCTGAAACACACAACGGGGAGGACAAATTAATTTGGGGTTAATTCCACTTCACTCAGCAGCGTTTAACCAGCTCTTTCATTTTCAAGTTCTCATCGAAGGAATGAATAAATTAGATCCATGAAAACCTTTTGATCCGTGTGCTGAATTCATCAGAGAAAGCCCTCAGGCTAACACCTTTGCATGTCAAAATATTCACACGCACCCAGACACACATTTGCCACCCAGAAACATCTGCTGTTTGCATAATATGATCAGGGGCCAATACTCCTTGTTCTGGGCTGGCTCTACAGCAACCCTGCTTGTTAGTTCCGTCCTTTTCAGAATCTCTGTCCTCTCCTCCCTCCAGGCCCCACCCTGCAATTCATGTCTAGTGAGCAAAGCAGCTAAGCAGAATCAAATTCACCAAGATATCAAGAAGAGCTATTGTCCTCTCAGAAACAGAATGAACTCAAATAACAACTACCACTACCAAAGCCCACCAGGAAAAGCAGAGCTTGGCATAAAGGAAGTTAAATGCAAATGGTAAAATCTGGTGCCAAGGAGGGAGATCATTTGAGCTGAGGAGTTTTTAGCACCTCTCAGATTTGGCCAGTAAGCTAGTATTGGTTCCACAAATTTTTTTGGAATCAAAATTATTACAAAGATTAATTAAACAAAGAAAGTACCTTTCTCTTATATTGTATGTATTAATTTGTGAAGGTGTCCTGTTATATAGAAGTAACAAATAATTTGTTTATTACTAATAATATACTATAACGGTCACTGTAAAAATAGTTTGTATTTTCATGGGGAGATGCAGGTGGGAGGAAGCTCTCAGCCTCCTCCAGATGAGTGCTGTGCAAACTGAAAACTCACAACATCGTGTGTCCATCGGGTTCTTCAAACTCCAAGCACACTCTTTGTTTCCTTCCTGGCAATCGTTTTGGTGGAAACGACACATTTGCCTTGCCTTTGCTGTCTATCTTTCCCCATTTGTCTGTAAGTGGGTCAGTTGTGCTCACTGGTGCAGAGTTTGTGCTTTGTGCTGGCACTTAGTTGGTGCTCTGAAATATTTGTTGAGTAAATCAATAAGTACTGGGCCAGAGAGAAAACTAGGTGGGCGAAGAGGGGAGGGGAGGGAGGACATCCTGGTGTAGGTGACAGTCCGGCCTTGAAAAGGGAGTAAATGCTTATGAGGCAGAAAACACTGAGGGAAGAGTCAAGGTTAGGGGCTTTCCAGGCAGAGGGTATACAATGTGTAAAAAAGGCAGGTGTCCAAGGCCACACAGTATATTTAAGAGCCATTCTGTATTTCTAGAATGTAAAGGGCAATGGAAGACAGGTAGGAAATAAGATGAGATGTGGGCATGAGACACGTCTGGAGGGTTGGCCATGACCTGCCTAGGGTTGACCTTTATCTAGAGGCAATGGAGGGTGACTGATGGGTCCCACATGCATGAAAGTACAGCCTCAGGTCAGTCGTTGACATCCAAACTCAAGTCATGGCTCGGCCACTAATACACCATCAGTCACCTGGGGCAGGTATGTTAGTCTTTCCATCTTCAAGGTGCCTCAACTATAAAATGATACCAGAGAGGCGTAGGGCTCTGAGCTCAGCCCAGTGGGGCTGGGTTCCAAAGCTCCCTCTAGTTCTGAAAGTTGGTGTTATTTGAATTATGTTGCCCTGTGACGTGAGGCCCCTGGGGGACGAGTGGGAGAAAGTGAAGATGCTAGTGTGACCTTTGACACCTGGAGGCCACCGCTCCATGTTCCTGGTGGGGAGTGCTGATCCGATAAGGTGGGAAGCAGGCTGGTGTTTCTCTTTATTTTCAAATATCTCACTTAAGACCAGCGCAGACCATCTAATTTCCATGAAGGTAATTTTGAAGACAATAATAGTCACCAATGATTCTTCAGCCTAAACTTGAGCTGTCCATATTATTTGTCCTCCCTCCCTTCCAGTCAACTCAGACAGATTTCAAATATTTAACATGTTTCTTAAAAGCACAAGTGACTCTGCTAAGCAGAAAATTGAGAAGTTAGGCAAAAATTTTTCACTAGGACATGGCTAAATTTCCCAGGACAAGAAAACTGTGGGGATCTTGGCAATCACACACATGGCACAATTTGCTGAAATAAGCTTTTCAGCCTAATAGGTTTAGATCAAATTCAGAAAGTCTAAGGGGCTAGAAAGAGGGACTATAGGACATTTTCCAAAGGAAGTGCTTTAATTTTTAAAGAGCTTAATTTAATTATTAGAAAAAGAGCCAAATGGAAACTCTTCCTCTTACTTACAAAAGGAATAGAGATTAGAACTAAAGTACCTAATAAAGCAGCTACTAGCAGCCTACATATTTCACCCATGATCAACTGTGGGACTTTAGGAAAATTGCATTTTTGTGCTTTAACTGAATGATCAGTCAAAAATAAAGGTGTTGCTACCTGACCTACCTGTCTCACAACAAACCTGTGAAAACAAGAGGGGAGATATTAACATATTTCCTGTGGCAGCTATCACTGGGCTTGGAGGATTCAGGGAAGCCTCCTTCTGAGTGCAAAGGGAAATTCTTTCAGTACCCCTCGAAGAGTCTCCGAGGTGCCTGAATGCAAGCCCAGGTTGTCACTCAGCCACCATCAGCATGGCCACACATCTGCCTAAGCAGCTAATGGAGGAACCAGTTTTTCTCAATGCTGTAAAAGACCACAGAGGAACCCCAGCTCTGGGGCAGAAGTGTAATAGAAGCTCCTGGTTGTTCCTTCCTCTTTTTACTCCAAGATCATTTTCTGGAACATGGTGCACAGCCGAGGAAACAAAGGTGCACCCACAGATACAGGTGGACCCAGGCACGTCCCAGAGAGATGCACACCATGAGGTGGGGCAAGAGAATCCAGGGGCAGTCTTAAGGTAAGAAAAGTTAGTAGGTGACTCTGAGAAGCCAGATCACTTCTGCCATATGTCTTAAGGATTTCGCATTTGGCTTAGTCTCCAATTTAGGATTAAACTGCCACAACCCTGTGCTGCACTGGGACAGGTCTCCCATGGCAGAGCGCAGGCCATACCTGTGTCTCAGATGCAGACAAGGATGGATGATGCGCTTAGCTTTTTCTTTCTTCTGAAAGCAACAAGATACAGCTGAGCTGGGACAGAAAGGGGTTGTTTCAGGCCCCCACCAGCATGGCTGCCAGACCGCACTCGACTCGGCTCAGGCTGCGATTTGCTTCATGAATTTCATAAGCTTGAAAATTCACTGGTGAAATTTAATGAAGAAACAAAATCGCTGGGAGACAAAAGTAGATTTATACACCCCATTCCTCTCCCAGCCCCTTGAAAACTTGTTATGCTAAGGCCAAACTTCTTCTCTAAGCGGCACCTACGACAGGCCAGTGAAGGCAGGTTAAAATCGATGTGCTCATAAAATTACATGACATAGTCTCTCGTTCTTCTACCACTTATTACTGGTTGTCACCTAGAGAGTGGCACCTCTGGACTGTAATCTGAGGTCAATCAGGAAAAGAAAACAAATGTAATCTCTAGAGTTTCACCCACTTGGTGAAGATTCAAATATTTTAGAGCTGCAAGTCCTGAAGGTAGTCAAATGTTCATCATACTTGATCAAACAAATATGATGAGAGACCTCTGGCTCACTTCATGACATATAACAGTAACAATAAATCCAGCAAGCTTCTATTTCAGCAGCTAAAAATAAAAGAAAAATTTACTTTGCATTGCAGCTTCTGGAAGAGCTCCTATTAATATAGATTTGGTTTCTGCTATCTGTGCTGCACTTATGCAAAGCAAAATATCTTCTATCCTCTTTGGACAGAACCCAATTTCCAATTCTGAGACATATGGTGATAAAAGCATGATGGATTATTTTGCGTTTTAAGAGGTGTTTAAAAAGCTCCTTTCACAGATAACTCACTTAAAAGTATAGTTCACTTCCCCCATAATTAAGTGTAAATTCAAACAGCCTGCCTCGGTAATTTAAAAGGGCAATTGTAATTGACTAATAAAATGTAGCAATGGATAAAAAAAGAAGCCCAGTGTTTAAAAATGGCACCTGCTACCTGTGTTTCCATGAGCTCAGCAGTCATTCACATATACATTCATCACCACATGGAAGATCCGTCCATATAGGGGCTGTGTTCCGTCATATGCTATCAACTTAAATCTTTAAAGTGTATCCAAGAAAGAGGAAATTATAAAGTTTATAAATGATCCATATGAGGCTTAAAAATGTGATAAAGACATGGTAAGAACTCAAACCAATGATCACTAATTGGGAGTTATTTTTTCCTAGAAAATTTCTTTAAGATGATGGAAATAAATGTATTTGGCTAAAAGCAAAGAGCAAAACTGATTTGCTAGCAACTGATTTGGCATTAAATTATTACCAAAAAAGGACCTTGTTAAATAAGGTCCTATGACTGTCTATAGATAACATCTGCATGTAGATGATTATAATCTATCTGCCAAAGTTATTAACGCTAAAGGGACTGTGATAGATTTGAGAATGACTAGAATTTTCTAATGATCTCAGGAAGGCTGACATTAAAATCATTCTCTCATTGGGTAACTTTTTTTATACAAAATACCAGAGTCCTGGTGTTGGAAATTAACCTAGGACAGTTTGGCTGCTCAAAGAGCGCCAGGTTCTTTGTAAACACTGGTTGTCCTTGGTGTTTAGAACCAGATGGGATGTAACACTGACAGCAGGTCTTGGATAAAATGCAGCCGGAAGTACAAACATTTATCAGCAAGCAAGTATAAAAACAGCATTCACCATCTGCTCTTGTAAGCTCGGGGAAGTCTCCACTCAGTCTCGTGGCTCTCCTACCTCATCTTGCAGGGAAAGCTCTCTGCAATGGAAGGGTAATCTGAGGCAGAGCAGCCCACCCTGAGGTCAGGCCCAGAGCCTTTGTGGAGGGCAGAGACATAGGAGCGAGCAGAGCCTGGGTTCTAGCTCTGAAGGCTGCTGGGCGTACCAGTCTCAGACCTTTTTCATTCAACGGTGATGTTGTCTGTACACTCTTTCTAGTCAATCGTCTTGGCCACCACTCATTTCACAAGTATAAAATTATTTTCTAACAACCTCGTACTGAAGAATAAATATCTGGCATGGGTGTTGGAAAAACATGTGGTGTCCCCTCAAAAGCAAGGACTCCTGAGTATAGATAGTACTTCATACGCTAACTACCTACCTCTAACATGAACATTAAAGTTAACCTCACAACGCAGGCAACACAATGTTGGCACGGATGCATTTTTAAAGTGATTTGTCACACAGACAACATAATACCTCATTCTGTGTTTTTGTTGTTCCCTTTGTACTTGCTTGCCTCTTTTTAAATCAATAGTGAACCAGGCAAACAGATGACTTTTCTCCCAAGACATTTTATAGTTATTGTTACACTTACTGTCAACTGGTTAGAAATGTTCTATCACTTAAAAAAAAGGTTCCAAAGGAATTCTTATTTAGGTGGTGTTGTTAAAGGGTACCTCCATGGATCAATGAACAACAATAAAAATAATAAAGGATAACTCTGTGAAGATTTGTATTGTTCTTGTTATCCTTGAAGGTAAGGATAAGACAAGTTAGAAAAAATTTTAAGTAGTACCCTGAAGGGGCCATTAATGGTCTGGACAATTTACCCACCTACTTGTATCTGTCTAAATTGACACTTTCACATGCTCTGAAATACATTTGATGACAGAACCCCTGCTTGGAGTCGATGCTCTTAATATCCTAGCATTTATTTTAAGAATAGCTGGTAATGAACTATCCCAGGCAGAATGACTTGAAAAGAAAAGTTTCCACTCAAGAAGAAGTTTCCACATAAAGTCTTTTGCAAGGAACCATCTGAGTATCTGACACACCTTTCTTGCATCTGAAATACATCACTCCTGCAATTTTTTAATAGTTTATTTTTTATTGCATTGTATTTTTCATTACCATTTATTGCCCTTATACCCTCTTTCACCTCCAGCGATGCTTCCCCACAGAATCATCATGCTGTGGTCCATGTCCATGAGTTCTTTTCCTTCTTTCTCCCTCCTTCCACCCACTCTCCCTCACCCCTCCCAGAGCTGTCAGACAGCTTCTTGCAGTTTTTAAACTCATTTCCTGCTCTTCTGTCCTCGGTGGAGGTGAAAGCAGTGGTCATAATTTTCATGGTAAAAAAATCCTTATTCATTTAGAGAAACATTACAACATCCATTGACTACCTTGGCTGCAATAGTAATGAGTCCAGTTCATTAAATAAAGCTTAGGTTTTAATCTCTAACAAGGAATAATCAACTTTGTAGCTCTACTTGAAATGCCGTGACACTCAGTGACTATTATAGAGCCACAGGGGGGTTAGGTTCTAAAATTGGGGTATAAAGCAAAAATCATCCATAGTCAAGATTACTTTTGAAAATCCTTTAGAAGAGGTCCATGTTGGAGAATGATGTACCATACCTTAAGAAGCCGAACAAATGGCTAGTTCTCCGACTGAGCACTAAAGTAAGACTCATATGAAGATGTCATGTTACAGGAAAAATGCATATCTTTAAACACTAGAATCCCATTTACCTCAGCAAGATCCTCTTACCATGCAGGCTCACAGGAACTGAGACTGCCTGAGCGAAGGCCAAATGAATGCACCCCCCTCATCTTCTGCTCTCTCCCAGAACTATGCTTCTTGAAGGCAATAGCCACAAATTTACCTGCACTACTTAAGGTGCTACTCTCCCTTCTCTCTCTTTTTTTTTCTTGGTTGTTTTTAAAAATGTTTGCTGATCCAGTATAATGGATTTGTTTGAATATATCTAGGCAATATAATTTTAGTCAATAGTCAAATTTATAAATAAATATATGCATGTAAATGCATACATACTTATTTTTTAAATTTGACTATATGTATATAGTTCCAGGCAGGGGAAATTTGCTCAGTTTTATTTTATTTTATTTTCATAAAACTTGTTTCATTTCACTTCAATAAATATTCAACAAATACCCACCATATGCAAAGAGTCAGTTAGGCAAAAAGATGAATACAACATTACTCTGCTCATAGAGACTTTAAAATTGATGTAGGTAACAGCAAATAAAGCTACATTCCAAGTAAGGCTATGTTAAATGTAATTGGCTTAATTATATTTAAGACAAAATTAGCTTAATCATCTTAAAAGTCCTTTCCCATCCTCAGCAATGGTTTTCTCAGTCATACAGGGCCACTCATCATACTTTCAGTCAAAAAATGTAAATGCAGCACCTCACACATGCCAGGCACCCTTCCAGGCTCTCTGAGACACATCAGTGAGGCAAGCAGAGAAAAATTCCCTTCATCTATGGAGCCAACGTTCTAACTGGGAGGGGGAGTGTGGTTTCAAGAGACATGGCAGACAAATAAGTAAATTATGTGGCATATTAAAAATACGGTAAGTATTATGGGGGAAAAAAGCAGGACGAAGGGTACCTGGAATGCAGGACTTCAGGACAGGTGGGGGTTGGTTGCAGCTCTACACAGGGTGCTCAGGAAGGCCTCCTTGGGAAGGAGACAATTCAGCAGGAACTTGAAAGAGGAAATGCGGTGAGACTGTCCCTGGCAGAGGGACCAGGCAAAGGCAGTGAGGAGGACAGTGTAGCTGTGCTAAGTAAGCAGAGACCATCTGAGGGTGATGGTAGGACAAGTAACGGGGCGGTTGGGCTCAGCCAGGTCAGATCTTGGTTGCTTTTGTAAGGTTTTGCTCAGAGTAAGATGGGAAACTGTGGGAGGTTTTGAGGAAGGGGGTGGCATGATCTGATGTGCTATTTTGGCCACTTTACTAAGAACAGACTGGGAGAGAATGCAAGGGTAGAAGCAAGGCGATGTTAGTAGAGAGCATGGTGACTTGGACCAGGGTGGTAGTGAGAACTGACCAGATCTGGAATATATGCATATTTACATGGTGGAAGAGAGAATATTTAGTGGTGGATTGGGGATCCATTGAGAGAAGGAGCGCTGTCAAACATTGTGCTCTGATCAGCTGGTAGTATGGCTTCCCTGTCACCAAGAAAGAGAAGACTGTGGCTGGGGCTCAGGCTGTGACGGAAGAAAAGGGGGCACAGCTTTGATGACTGGGATGTGTGTGATGTTCGAGTGGAGATTCATTTCCATTGCACCTTTATTTCTACATACCCACGTCCCTGACATATACTAATTCTTAAAACAATTCAGGAAGAAACATAGGAGACCATATACTTATCAAAATTTTTGAGTGTGAAAATTTACTTATAAAAATTATGTAATTACAAATTTGCAAAGATAGAGCACCAACCCCAGTTTTTTTCACCTATAGATTAGGCAACCACATTGGATCATGATTTCTGGAGACTTGCCGTTGGCAGTGCTTTCTCCCCCAGGAGGCTGCACCCAGCACGTTCGCCTCACCCTGAGAGGCACGTTAGGCAGCATCTTTAGGAGGGTGAGGGGCACGTTAGGCAGCATCTTTAGGACTATGTCGCAACACTGTCAGAACTTGGCGAGGAGTCACGTCAGCCTCCAGTGCATTGAAAAGTGCCCAGCAGGCTTTCTGTGTTGTGTGCTTGCTTTAGCTTCTTTTGTCCCTAATTATACCTTCCATGATTTCTTCTTAGGATGGAAAAGGATGTGTTCCTTGAAATAGAATTTTATATTCCGAACAGAAATAAGAAAGACAAAATGGCTCCAGATTATAAAAATGACCTTTATAACAGGTTCAAATATTCATAAGTATGGCAAGACAAATTGGTAATGAGCTCCTGTTATAAGATTTTGGAGTGTTAAGAAAAATAACTTAGGCTTAAAAACTGACTTTACCATTTTAAAAGGAGTAATATTTTTGGCATGCTGAGATAATAGTACACATTACAAAATCTTGGTGAGACCAAAAGAGTAAAAATTAAAAAAAAAGTTAGATTAAGAAAAATAGAAAAAAACTGTTGGTGTTCTCTACTCTTCCCATAGCATAGTGATTTTTAATATTTCCACCAAAACTGCAGGGGTTCTTTAAGGAATAAGAATAAACACGAGAGAAACCAGTAAGTCATTTTGTTACTAAATACTTTGATTTGTGAAAATACATTTTTCTTGTGAAGACCAATAAAAAGAGTGAAATTATTAAATGATGTGGGAAACTGCCAGACTCAGGCTGAGAGACAAGCAGATACAATGCTCCAGGTACAATGGCTATTATATTACGCGTAATCTTTGGAAGAAGGATTTGTATAAAATTCAGCACAGAACAAGGAGAATAACTTCACAGGTGACAGATTAATAATGGACAAAAAGGAATACCTTGGGGCAGACTTTGCTCAAGGGCCTCAGCGTTAGGTGGTCACAATAGACAGTTGCGTTCGTGGTGTCCATCCTGTTCCAATTACTGCCCTAGAGAGGACTGGAGAAATCCAGCAATGGTAGAAAGGGGTTTTATGAACAACGATGATAGAAAGTGATTCATTTCTCATTTCCTGCCATTTTTGCTAAATTACCAAACTCCTTTAAAAATGCCTCTAAGTTTTCCTTCTGTAGTTTGCATGCTTAGATGATAACTGAAATGCTCATTTACAAATAAGTCACTGAATTTTCCCATTCTTTGCTTCCCTTGATAAACATTCACTTTTTGGATACATATTCATTTTTAAACTAATGGAATAGTTTTATGTTATGAGTCTGTCCTTCTGTTGCATTTGAATACACTGACCTCTCGAGCTCTGCTTAAGCATTAAAAACCTGAAATTATGCTACTATCCTTGCTTTATGACAAGAATTTAAGCCCCCTGACACCTGAGGCGGAGGATGAAGGAGGTGTAGAGAGTGGGGAGGATTACTTTTCACCAGCAGCAGTAGCATCAGACACAGGTTCTGATCAAGGAAACGTGCCTGGATCTTGACATACAGACTCAAAAAAGGCAGTCAACTTTTTTCTTTTTTAAAAAATCTGGTTGTCTCTACAAAATAGAGACGGGAGCCATATTGTGCTCCTGGATTTAAGCTGAGACAGTTACATGAAGAAGTGGTGATGATGATGACAATAAAGACTATAAAGACAGTTGACAGGTTCTCAATGCTTCCCACCTGCCGACCACAGTGCAAAGTGTCCTGTGCGGCTGCCTGTGGTTCAGCCTCCGGTGACCCTACACTATGGGCAGGAGGAAGGCTGAATGTGGTGACTCCCAGGGGGTCGGCAGCAGAGCCTGGCCTCCGCCTCAGCTCAGTGCTGATCACTCCGCTACACAGCTTCCCCTCGTCCAGCCTCAGGACTCTTGATGTGGAACTTTGGGTAGTGCCCCTCTTTGCGCACACGTGGGCTGCCTCTGACATGGGTTGGCGATTGACTCCTGGTCTGGTCAGAGAATCAGTGGGTGTGAAATCCAAGCTGTCATTCTGGGGATCTGACAGGGGACATCAGTCATAATAAAATTAATTTACTGGAAAACTAGAAGGGACTTGAGCCAGCAATCATGCATTCCCTCATTTTATAGCCGAGGCAATGGGAACCCTCAGAGGTGAATTGACCTGCCTGAAGTTGAACATCGATTGGGATGGGAAGAATAGAAGAAACAGATCAGGTGAGCGGATGTGCAAAAAGAGGCGTGGAAGAAGTACAGGGACCCAGATGAATGGATATTGGTTAAATCTTCTTTCCCAAATTAAAAAAAAAAAGTTCTCCTATGAGTTTATGGATTCTTTAAAATCTCCCATTTTTTAAAATTCTAGTTTCTGTTTTTATTTTGCAGGTTTGAAATTTTATGCAAATGGTGTCATATATATTGCTCTATAACCTTTTTGTTCCACTCAGGATATTTTTGTGATGTATACACATCAATATCCTCAACAGCTGTAAGGCACTCATGTATTCTATGTTTTACTTTTGTCTACCTTAGATAAACAACCCATGAAACACACAAAAATATATTTTTAACAATGCCGTCTGGAGTTAAGTCAGGCTGTGTAACTGTTTGTGATTCATACAAATTCTCCCCCCTTTAGTCACCACCATGGTTTGTCCACCGCACTCCTACCGCCTGACACTTCCAGTGTCCGAATTCTGTTCCCTTCTTTCTCCACCATCTTCTCCCATGTACTCCACTAACCCCGGCCCTAGGTCCTGACATCGCCCTGCTCCTCTCCTCCGACTTTCCATCCCGGGGAGACCTCAGGACTTGAACACCACCCATGGGGCCACTCAGAGCCCCTTGAGGAAACCCCACTGTAAAGTGGTAGCATCAAGAAATATTTGAATTGGATGAAAGAGAGATTTCTAGAACTTTCTTAGGAATATGCACTCCTTCAAGAAAAAGTAACAGAGGAAACAGAAGAAACAATTAAATTCCACTAAGTATTCAAATGTAGTGTTTAGAAAGAGAACGAGATTGATTTATACATTTTGTTCACAGGAAGGTTGAAGGGAAAAACTGCTCAACAGTCCTGAAGTCGAAGGCTGCAGCACAGACTCTGAGATGACATATATAGTACACGATCCGACAAATCACTTAAAAAAAGAGATGAAGATTAGGAGGAAAAACATGTGTCTCATGGGGCAGAGTTATTGACTGGAGCCAGGCAGCATATTTTTTGTGTGAAGGCAATTTCCTAGGATTTTTACCCTGGCAATGAATCACTCTGCAGAGAACTGTAATGGGCCATGGGTGGGAGGGAAGATGATGATGAATGTGCCCAGAAGCCTTCAGATGACTAAGGAGAATTTGCAGAAAAGGTAGCTGACGCTTTCCCAAGCTCTGCCTCTGAGCTTTCCTTAGCACAGGGTAAGGGACAGCCTGGCTTGTCCCCGGGCGTGCAGGCCCTCAGGTTGGATTTCCTCCTGCTCACCTTCTCACCCAAGTCCTCACATTCATCCAACAAGTGTCTTTCTGTGGTTCTTGGGCAATCCCCCCTCCCACTTTCCTTCTGCCTCAGTTCCATCTTCCCCTCACTTGTAAAGCAGTTGAAACAGGAGTCACAGTCACCACCCAGGTGGGTAATTAATGTTAATTGAGCTCCAAGGGGCTCTCTCTGAAGATTTCAAAGAGCTGCTCTGCTAAGACAGCCTGGAAGTCTTGTTATTGCTGATTTGAAAACTATCTCAATTTCATTATTTTTTTTTCTATTTTAAATAAAAAAGGTATTCTGCAGGGAAAACGTTTCCAATTGCAACACTTACTGAGAGTCATTTATTCATTCTTCCATTTATTCAACTAATGTATACTGAGTACCTACTAAGTGTTGTCATTCTATCAGGCAGAAGTGCAAAACAAACAAACAAACAAACAAATGTACAGTCAAGGCCAGGTTCCCTGGTTAGGAAGTTTGCCTTCAGGAGGAGGAGTCAGATATTGTTTAAGTTTACATATCTTGTCACTCAATTCTTATCACTTGTATGTGATAGATGGGAAGTGTACAGCTTAAGGTGAGTGCAAGATGTAATGGAAGCATGAAGGAATCTCTATCCCTTTCAAAAAATAACCTTTTAGATGAGAAGTGAAATCCTCGCTTCTTAGGCTTTTATTCATGGTCCCCATCTTTCTGACTCTGTCATCTCTCACTTCCATATATAAAAGCCCTGAGTAAACTGGCTTCCTAATTTTTATCCAAACATATTGCACACATTTCCAATTTCATACCTTTGCTCACTTCCTTTTCCTGACTGGGACGCTGTTTGTCTAGTCCAGTTTACTACTTACTGTGCTGAATATATCTATGTCAGGACAGTGGCTTGCCATATTGTATTATATATCCACAACGTACTCCACATCTTTTATGGAGTGAGATGGGATGTAATGAGCAAATAATTATTGCATAGTAGTGTGGCAAACAGACTGGAATCTAAGGCGGTCCCATAATCCCTGCCTCCTATTGTTCATGTTTCTGAGTCATCCCTTCCATCTGAGCTGAACTTGCTTCTAGCCTAGGCTATGGCAAAGGTGACATGTAGTCATTCCTGTGATTACAAGTTGTTATATAAGTCTCCATCTTGCTAATTGACTGATGCTAGAGACTTCTCCCTTGCAGACTTCGAAGAAGCAAGCTGTGTGTTGTGACAGAGCCTTTGGAGAGGGCCACAGAGCAGGAATCTGTGGTCGGTAGTTTCTTCCTCAAGCAGCTGGGAGTGACTTCCAGTCACTAGTTAATAAGAAGCTAGGGACCTCAGCCTCACAGCTACATGATGAAGTCTGCCAAGAACTTCCCTTTTGGAAGTGAATCCATTCCCAGTCAAGCCCTCAGATGAGAACCTAACCCTGACCAAGACCTTGACTGTAGCCTTATAAGGACCCAGCTAAGTCATACCTGGACTCCTCACCTACAGACACTGTGAGATAATGAATGTGGGTTTTTTTTTTTTTTTTTTTTTTACCTTGCTAAGTTTGTGGTAACTTGTCGCACAGAAATAGATAATTAATAGTGGCTTACATTCTATTGTTCCTTTCTTGTTGGGATGTGAGTGTTTTGAGGGAGAGAGAGAGAGAGCAAGAGAGATGCTTAAAAATATGTTTTTTGGTTGTTGTTAGGTACCTGTGTTCTCTTTTGGTGAGTAGGTTGATGGGGGGCTGGGGTGTAAATGAGCATGGACAATAATTGAAAGGAAGGCTGAGAACACACATCTCATCCCTCAGGTACATGCAGTCACATCCCAAGGCGAGGAAAGGCACCAGTACCACCCACCCACACTGCCCTTCATTTTCGTCAAGTCATCACCGCTGGTTACCTGCATTGGTCAGGCTGCAGACTTGTTCCCAGGTGGACCTGAGAATTTGGCTTCTGGTCCAGGTCCTAAGAACTATAGCCTATGATTTATGCTGGCTATGAGGGGGTTGATGTGGGTGAAGATGGATGGATACATGGATAGATTGGGACAGATGGTCCCCTCTACGGAAAAGAAAAAGTCTTCAAATCAGTCTGCTGAGGAGGACTCCACTGCTTTATATGCATGCACAAGGGACATCTCACCGTTGACATTATTAGGCAAGTCAGGTCTCTCATACCCTGAAATCTACCCAAGGTTTTCCATTTACAAGTATGACACATAACTGTAGAATAATTATAAGAATAACCCCAAATCTCAAGACACCCTGTGAGAGTGTAATGAAAAACCATTATCAAATAAGTTACTCATAAATAAAATTCAGTGATGTTTCTTCTTGTGCAGGGAAACCACATTAGAAGACACTGGGAATAGATATAAAAATAGATCCAACGACATTAATTCTCTTAAACAATCAAAATTAAACTGGCAGTTTTCCTGATTTATGTCTGTATTTATTACAAATCAACATGCTTTGTCCAGCTTGAATCTACAAGAGTCATAAAGGAAAACCCAAGTGCATTTTCAGTCTGTGGTCCTCCAGGGGTGCGAACATTAACTACTCATAGAAGAGGATGAAATAATCAGCCTTCATTGCTTAAATATCCTTTATCTCTGCCATTACTTACATCCAATGGAATGATTATCTTAGTCGCAATGTTGAGAGCAAATTAGTTCATTAAAAAATCACTTAAAATCATTATTGATAAAGAATTTAGTTCAGTAATGAATTTTTAAGTTGCTCTCTACATCAGTAGCATGAAATCCAGCCCTGGTGCATGCAGGGTGTGAGTAGGAGGAGGAAACGATAGAAAGACACAGGAGGCACTGCATTCTGTGGTGTTCATGTTCTCACAGTAACGAGGGCTACATTCCTCTGAGGTACGAACTGAGATATTTTTTTCTGGCAAATAATAAACTACCTCTCAAGACAGAGCTTCTTAGGCTATGAAAATATAGAAAACTAGAATCAATCTCTAATTTCAGCTTGTAATTATTTCCACAGAATAACAAAACCTTAATTCTGAATCTGACTCTTCTCCTCAAGTCTGGACAAAACTTTAGCAAGTTCAAAATTTATGCCTTGTATCATCTACCTACATGAATCCTCCAACCTGATGTTGAAGCAACCTGAAATATTCTGCAACTTGGAAAATTCAATTTTACTTCTCAAACATATAGTTTGTGTTTGTTTTTAGTAAAGGTAAACATGTACAAGAGCAGATGTTCTGTATTGGCCCCTAGAGGGTAAGGTTTAGAGAAGGGGAAGATAACACACATGGTATTTCATTTTAATTTCGGTAAACGTATTTCTCATATGCCTTACTCTGTAGCTTTTAAAAATGTAGTTTAAATGTAAGCAAAGAAGTAAAATATTAAAAATAACTTGAGAGGATATTCTACCAGCCCTTCACATCCCTGACTCATATTAAGGTAGGATAGCAGAAGAAGGCATTTGGTAATGTGAGGAAGAGACAAAGATTGCAAATAAAAGAATGCACCAAAAAGAGGCAGTAAGAGGTGGTTAGTATTAGTAAAAAAAAGATGTGTCTGTCTTGTAGGCCCTTCATTGACCAGAGCCTATTTTTCCCCATGAATCCCCACCCCCAACTCCAGCAAACACACACACAAAAGCATCTAAAGAACCTGATTTTTTTTCTCCCTGGTCTTACCCCCCCACCACTCTGGCCTGGCTCCATCAAGAAGAAAACCAGACACAAGCGCTTGACTGCCAACAGAGTCAGAAGCCAAGTGGAAGAAGCGCGGCAGGAGAGGGGAGAGTAAAGGAGGCTTAAAGGGTTGGAGGCGTGATTCTGTACACGCACCAATTTCTCTGAGATAATTTTATATTATATGGCTCTACCTCTGCCTACTCTGTTCCAGCCAAGCCAGCCTCTTTGCTGGTCTGTGAATACTCTTGTACTTTTCTGCCCTAGGGCCTTGGTGCTCTGTCTGGAATGGTTTTCCTCAAATAGCTACAAGACTCACTCCTTTGTTTCCTTTGTCATTACTTAAGTATCTTATTTTTGAGGCATCTCTGACATCTTTATAGCACTTATCCATACCTGACATACATTTACACTTATGTAAATTAGTTTTCACATAAAGGAATGCATATATAAATATTATAAATGTACTTAACATTAGTATTTATATATGCAGATATTTATAATAATTTATTATTTCAACCATAGCTCAATAAGGGCTGTGCCTCTCTTTTGTTTACTGCTATGGAGTCTCATCAACTGGAAAAATGCATAGCCTGTTATAAGTGCTCAGTACTGAGCGAGGTAGAAAAGGAAGAGTGACCCTGGAGAGAAAGGACTCCTTCTGATTATCAGGCAAGGTGGGTTAGGTGAAGCCCTAGACCGAGTGGCTCAGCGTGGTTGGGCGTTGTCTAGGGATTGGTTCCTGGTTAGGACACCTGCCTAGGATGCAGGTTCCGTCCCCTGTCTGGGCTTATGCAAAAGGCAACCAACTGATGTTTCTTGCTAACATTGATGTCTTCCCCTCAACCCTTGTCTCTTAAAAAAAAAAAAAAGGGAGGCTTAGGTACCACTGAGAATCCACTCTAGGTGAAAATAAAAGAAGTATTTTATATCATCCTTCAAAGTGTATATCTCTGTGTGTATGCTTATTCATCTATAAAATTTTTTTTCCAGTAAACAGCTCTATTTATATACTCTTTCAAAAATTAAGGACATAGCTGGGTTATAAAACCACTTCAAGGAAACTTTTACCAATATAGTACATATGTTACTTGGAAAACATTCTAGGTCAACAGAGTTGTGATTACTGTATTCCTAAATTTTGGAGACATCTCATCTATTGTTCATTTTTATTACAGAAAAATGCCTATAAAGCAGGGTTTCTATTATCATAAGTGTTTATCTTCACTGTAAATGAAGATTTACAGATCTGAGATGTCCCAGAGTCAGATCCCTCCAGATCATGTCCTCAGCCGCTAAACATCACACAGAACAAATAATTGTCTTCGCTTTGAGAGGTTGCTAATTAGCAGGAGAATATGACCAAAAAATTCCAGTGTATAAACAGACTAGAAGAGAGAGGCTGGGACAAAACAACATGAGATAGAACCCAATTCCCCCCTTCCCTTTTTTTTTGTCTAAAAAACAATATATAGTGTAAGTGACCACAAAGGATTGCCAGATGGATTAGTTAATGTTTGCAAAGAATTTTCAAAATGAATGCTATCACAGAAGGGCTAAATCTTTCTCTTAATGCAGCTGGAATGCTTTCTTGATTTTTCTGTGCTGCCTTAGAAAGTCTTTGAAACAATTTCCACATGTAAAAAAAAAAAAAAGGCTAATGACCTTCCAAGGAGGAAGTTTCACTCATTCATCACTTTATCAAAAACACTCTGGGGAGAGACAAGGCTTGCTTGTGTGTGACATTTATTGCTATTGCAAAAGTTCATATTTAACATACCTGACTGAGATGACAACCTGAGGGACTCAGCACTCTCCTTAATTAGTTGGGAGGGAGTCAAGAAAAACCCTTACCAATCCAGTGTTCCATTGCATTTGTTCCCAAGATCAATTATAATATAGCAGTCAGGCCACACCATGAGCTAAGGCCAGATTCTAATAATTCACATTCATCCCTAACATGTCATGACACTGTTGAGTTTTTAAATAGGTGTATATAGTTTGGTTAAAAAGTATTTTAGCATCTAAAATCCAATTGAACAAAATGTAACAGCAGCTATCGGTCTGGAACACCCTTCCCAGGTCCTTCCACTTGATCTTTGCCCCTTTCCTCTTATTGGTTAGAAGTAGAAAATCGTCAATAATGATCAGGTTGAGGGAAAATGAGAAGGGTTATTCATTCCTCCTCCTCTGAAGCCTCACTGGATAAATGGGCTGAAAGAAATGAAAGTAAGGATGGGCATATATTTCAGTGATGTTTTTCTATTCTTTCCTTTTCGAATGTTTTTTTTGTAAAATGTTGAAGCACAAATGTTGAAGGCTTGACTGTTGCTTTTCTCATTTGGGCTTGAGCCTTTGTTATTTCTTGATAGTAAGGCTGATGCTATGTGCCTACCAACTTAGTGACAACTCTTGGGATGACTGAACTTTGCAAGAAGATGGCACAGCTTTGTCAATCATCACACCCTCCCCCTGGCTCTTGAAAACATATTTTAAAAAGTTTCAGTCTTTACCTCTTGAAATACTGAATCTAGGCCATTAATCAGCAATGGCTGCTAAAATTATTAGGTTGAAAACTAATAGGGATGGATCAGGTTGACAACACCAGAATTAACTAAATTTAGCACCATACAGAAGAAAACCAGACATTCTCCTGATGAAAATAATAAAAAAAAATCTATGACATATTCTTGTCAAAAAAGGACTCAGAGGTTGATTTGAAGAAGCCTCTAGGTCTATCTACCAGTTTACAGCAAATAAGGGAAACAAAAGTACAGATCAACTAATAACCCAGTATATAATCAGCAAAATCCAGAATGTGCAAAACTAAAGAACAAATGACCCAGTTTTGTCAATGAATGTATTGCAAAGGAAAAAGGAAGTAAGAGGGACTATAGGTTTAAGGTGATCTAAAAGATTTCTCAAGCAAATTAAATGTGGTAATTTTGTTTAAGTCCCAGTTTGAACCAAACAACTATTAAAAAACATTTGCAAAATAGCTATTAAAGCAATTTAAATATTGATTGGATATTTGATGATATTAAGAAATGGCTCATTTTTTAAAAAGTATAATTGTATTGAGGTTATGCTTTTAAAAAGGGTTCTTTTGTCTTAGAGATACATACTAACACATATAGTATGACATGATGTCTGGAATTTGCTTCAGAATAATCTTGGGGGAGCGAGGTAGGATGGTGGAACACAGATGAACCAAGGTTATACAGGTGTTGGTTGTTGAAGCTGGATGCTGGGTACATGGGTTCCTCTCTACCTCTGAACAGATTAGATGTTTTCTGTAATAAACACTTTTTTAAAAAAATTAAGGGAAATGGAAAATAGAATTGCAACAGAAACATTTGCTTATTTTATATCTAGTTGCAGCTTGAAACATAGGATATTTATAGCTGTACAACATTATTAGTTTTGATTTTAAGCTCTCTTTTGGTCTTGCCATGTGTGTTGTCCTCAGCCTCTTTTTGCATTTTAAATTTGTTTTGTCATATTGAAAAAAGCAATATAAAAAATAGTATTTTTTAAAGTTACAATCTCAGTTGAATTTTTCAGATAGATATTTTAAATAAAATATAAGCACTGTGAGGTTATAAACAGCTGCTTCTGCAACACAATGAATTTTAAAGATTTTATTTATTTATTTTTAGAGAGAGGGGAAGAGAAGGAGAAAGAGAGGGAAACACCAATGTGTGGTTACCTCTTGCACACCCCCACTGGGCATCTGGCCCGAAACTCAGGCATGTGCCCTGACTGGGAATCAAACCAGTGACCCTTTGGTTCACAGGCCTGTGTTTAATCCACTGAGCTACACCAGCCAGGGCACAAACAGGATTTTAAAAGAAAAAAATAAAAATAGAACTAAAGGGACTTCCTTAATACTATAGAGTAATGATTACCCCAAATGGTGTACCTCATAAAATATATGCATTTCAAGTAGAAACTGATAGACACCTTTTATCTTTTCATTCATTTGTATTTAAGTCAATATTGCTAATAAACTGTTTAGCTAGCACATGAAAAGCAGGCATAGAATTGCATTTTTTTAAACAGAGAGGAAGCCATTTGGAATCACCCTAAAACTAATTATACTTGGGAGGGAGGTGTCAGTATAACCAGCCCTAATCAGAAACTAAAATATTTTCTTTTAACTTGTTGACTTGTGCATTTATTTTATTTTTTTCAGTAATTTTTTATTTTTAATTACAGTTGACATATATGATATTAGTTTCAGGTGTTCACCCCAGTGATTAGACATTATGTAACTTAACCAAATTGTCATCTTGATAAATTTTGTAACTACCTGACACCATACATAGTTATTAGAGTATTATTGACTATATTCATTATGCTGTACTTTACCTCCCCATGACTATTCTGTACCTATTAATTTGTTCTTTTTAATGCCTTCATGTTTTTCAGTCATTTCCCCAATCTCCCTCCCATGTGCCAATTGTCAATATGTTCTCTGTATCTCTGATTCTGTTTATGTTCAGCTTGTTCATTTATTTTGGTTTTTTTAAATTTAATATGTTGATAGATATATATTTATTGCCATTGGTGTTCATATTTTTTATCCTTTTTTTCTTCTTTTTGAAGATGAGCCTTTAACATTTTATATAATACTAGTTTAGTGGTGATGAACTACTTTAACTTTTTCTTGTCTGAGTAGCTCTTTGTCTGTCCTTCAATTCTAAATGATAGCTGTGCTGGGTAGTGTAATCCTCATTGTAGGTCCTTGCTTTTCATCACTTTGAATATTTCTTGCCAATCCCTTCTGCCCTGTAATGTTTCTGTTGAAACATCAGCTGAAGGTCTTATGGGAACTCCTTTGCAGGTAACTAAGTGCTTTTCTCTTGCTGTTTTTAAGATCCTCTCTTTATCTTTAATGTTTGGCATTTTAATTATGATGTGTCTTGGTGTGGGCCTCTTTGGGTTCATCTTGTTTGAGACTTATGTGCTTCCTGGACTTGTATGTCTATTTATTTCACCAGGTTAGGAAAGTTTTCTGTCATTATTTTTCAAATAGGTTTCCAATTTCTGGCCCTTTCTCTTCTTCTCTGGTACCCCCATGGCGAAAATGTTGGTGCACTTAAAGTTGCCCAAGAGGCTCCTTAAACTATCCTCATATTTTTGGATCTTTTTTTTCTTTTTGTTGCTCTGAATGAGTGTTTTTTTTCCTTTCTTATATTCATCTACTCTACTGTTGATTGCCTATAAATTACTCTTCACTTCATTAATGTATCCTTCATTTCTGACTGGTTCTTTTTTATGGTTTCCATGTCCTTTTTTATGCTGTTGAAGTTCTCACTAAGTTCATCTACTCTTCCCCTAAGTTAATTGAGCATCCTTTTAACCAGTGCTTTAAAATCTGCATCTAGTAGATGGCTTGTCTCCATTTTGTTCAGTTCTTTTTCTGGAGTTTTGTTCTGTTCTTTCATTTGGGCCCTGTTTCTTTGTCTCCTCATCTTGGAAGCCCTTCCTGCATTTGTTTCTATATGTATTATGTAGAGCTTCTCTGTCTCCCAGGCTATGTAGAGTGGCCTAATGTAGTAGGTGTCCTATAGGGTCCAGTGGCACAACCTCTCTGATCACCCAAGCTAATTGTGCCCCCTTGTGTAGGCTGTACACATCCTCCTCTTGTGGTTGAGCCTTGATAGCTGTTGTCACCTTGATGGGAGGAATTTACCCTTAGTCCAGTCTACTTCAAGGACTGGCTGGGACCACCACAGAGGATCAGCTGTTCAGGGGGCTCACCCCACAGAGTAGGACTTAGTTCAGCAAGACTCTAATTCCCACGGAGTCTGCCCCTTAAGTGTGTTGCTTGTGGAGGTGGTTGAGTGGTGCTTCAACGTCATCTGAAATTGTCCAAAGTCAGCCACCGCCTGTACTCTGCCTGGAGCCACCTGGCATGAGCTACTAAGCAATCTGCAGGTGGCTGCTTCTTGCGTTGGGCTGAGTCGTCCAGGAGAAGCCAAGTTGTGAACCAAGGCCAGCTACCACTAGTGCTAGGCTTGGGACCACTTAGTGAGTGGTACAAGGCATGCCAAGTCTACATGTTCAAATCTGAAGCATGAGCCAAGATAAGTCATTTGTATGTAAAAGTCATTGAAAACAGCTCATGTGGGTCCACAAGTTGGGTGAGGCAGGGTCTCAGGGAATCACCAGGGCAAAGTGAACAGTGATAGCCAGATTAACGGAGACTCAGATATGCCGTCTCTGTGGGGGAAGGGCTCAGAAAAGAAACGAAGGCCCCTGTCAGCACTTTTTTGTTAGAACCCTGCCTTTCCAGCCATTGCCCTGATACCAGACAATTCAGTTCCTCCCTGTATGTCCCTGGTGCCTCTGAACTGGTGCCTCAGAGCAACTTGCAACAATATAGATGGACTGTGAGGGCATTATACTAAGTAAAATAAGTCAGAGGATAAAGGCAAATACTGTATGATCTCACTTATATGTTGAAATGAAAACAAAACAAAACAAAACAAAACAAACCCTGAACTCCTAGAAAGAGAGAACAGATTGGTGGTTACTAAGGATGAGAGGTGGGGAATTGGGTGAAGGTGGTCAAAGGGTACAAACTCCCAATTCTTAAAAGAATAATTTCTGTAACTGTAATGTGTAATATGATAACTATTGCCAACAATACTCTCTTGTATATTTGAAAGTTGCTAGAAGAACAAATCTTAAAAGTGCACAACACATGAAAAAATAGTGTAACTATGTGAATGATGGATATTAACTAAATTGATTACAGTAATCATTTTACAATATATATATCAAATTATTATGTTGTGTACTTTAAGCTAGTGTGATGTTATATGTCAATTGTATCTCAATAGAATTGGGAAAAAACCTAAGTGTGAGGCCCTTTTGTAGGCAGATACCTATCAATCTGGCCCTGTCCCCACAACTGTCCCTCTTTCTATGCAGATGTTAGGTGACTACTTAGGAATATCCTAGGCTCCATCTTGGTTTTAGAACCCTTCTTTAGGAACCCTCATGTGGTGCACCTTGCTTGGCCCTTCCCTGCATGGGATCATCCTCCTTTTGGTTCTTCTAAGGTCTTAGAAGTGTGGATACAGTGACTGACAGATGCTCTGGGTCCCATCTAGTAGGAGGTTTGCTTAGCAATTGCTTTCCAATTCCTTTTAGCATCCTGCCCTTGGGCCCCACAAGTCTGGTTCTCCTGTGCTCTTCAAACCCTGGACATCTTGTGCTCGAAGGCTATGTTTCAGAGGGCTATTATGGCTCTCAGAACTTCTCTTTCCCTTTTCCAAAAACCTCTATCCATCATATATCTTGACTGTGTGGATCTGTCTTGTTCTAGAGCCAAGATATACTCAATATCCCTCTGGCCTGGGCCCCAGATCTAGCCTTTCTTCCACTCAGTCCCTGACATTAGGCAAAACACTTGTTTTTGCTCCTGGCAGGGGAAACCTGCAACTGTGAAAATTCTACAGACTTTTTTGTTATCCTTGGATTGGTCTCTGCATCATGTGGTCTTTCTTCCTCATCTTTCTTGCTGATGCTATTCTTCAGCTGACTTTGACATATTTTTTTCCTATGTCTTTCTCCCCACATTTTTCCCCCAAGTCCAGTGTCCACTGAGAGTCTTCATTTCCTGCCACCCACTCTCCCTTCCCTTTCTGCTTATCTCTCACGATACTTAATTGAGTGGTTTCCAGAATGATGCTCCTTCTTTCCATACTGAGGTTGGAGATCATGTTGTATTTCTCTTTCTATACCCCTGCACCTAGAAACAAGCTGAGATTTCAAATCTATGGCATTTACTTGTTCATAACTGCAGAGTGTGATGCCTGTTATGGTGGAAAAGTACAGGATGCTATAGTGATGTGCTGTCTAATACTGTGACCTGACAATATGAGGGGATATCGTCTTGCTTCATTTTGTGGAGTATCTAGCACAGTAGCAATTTATAAATAATTGATAAAGATGAAGACAAACTATAAGAAAGAATGTCCTTTTTAACTAAATAGATGTGTATGAAATATACAGAGAAAATTAGTAAGGAATGAAATTATAGAAGCAAGTAATTTTGCTAGAAGTGACTTTGGAAGTCATCCAAGTAGTGACTCGTAACCTTGTAGGAACCCTTCTAGAATTCTGATAAATAAATGCTATAGACAATTGAAATAAGATCCACTGAAGGCCATGGACCCCAACTCAATGATCCCTACCATGATGCTTGCTTAGAGTTAGTACTGCATGGGATTTTCTAAACGGAGCTCCAGCTTACCAAGTATGGCAGTCTTTGGATACTTAGTTGTGTCCAGTAAATTTCAAAGGCAAGATACATTCGATGTGAAAAAAATTCAAAAGTCAAACAAAATCCAGAATGTACTCTCTTGAGCCATAGACTAGTATGTTCTCCAGGAGATGCATAATAGGAAAAATTGCTTCTAAAACCAGATAGATCCAAGGTGTATGGATATTTTCAAATCACATTGGCATGGGAAATCTGCAGTAACAACCCAATACAACTTTATCTCGATTTTTCCCTGAGTAAATGAGCTAAGATTCTTTTTGTTATAAACAGAAACATGAGAGTGAGACCAAAATGGCTGTTTCTGCCAAAAGAATATTTTTCACTCTAGTTCTGCAACTGAGAGAGAAACTAATTGGAAAGAACACAGAACATGTGTTGAAACACAAAAGGAAAGGATTTTAAAATTAGCGTTTATTTCTTTTTTCACTATGTAACACAATAACACTTTCTATACCATCTATAACAAATACAAATTGCAGGTATAAAGCAGGAAAATAACTTTCAACATTTGCAGAAAAGTTTCAGGTTAGTACCCCAGTTTAAGAATATGAACTTTGGAGTCAGATTTCCGAGTTTCAAATAATGATTTATTTCATCCTGTGTGATCCTGTGCATTTGGCACTGGAGTTCTCAGAACCTCAGTTTTGTCTTCTGTAAAACTGAGATAATAATATTTATTTGATAGGAGGATGTGTAGATTAAATCAAAGAATCCATGTAAAGTGCTTAGTACTGTATCTGGTATGTTAAGAAAGAATCGAGCAAGAGAATGCAAAGAAAAAGTAATTTCTCATTAGAAGCAGATGAGAAAGAATAGAACAACATATTTCCACATACAAGTAAAATAAAGTACATAGGGACAAAAAGTTTTGAAGGGAAATTTCACATTTTCCCAAAGAAAGAGAAAAATGAAACTTAGACAAGAAAGCAGAGCTCGCCACTTGCCTGAGTGTGTTCATTTTTTCTCTGTGCTTTCTTTTAGGGAAATTCAAATGCCAGATGGTAATGGAGCCAGTCACAAGTAGATGACACTTTTGTAGCTATTTGTCTACTTTCCAAAATATGCTTAAAATTAAAAAAAATTTAAACATCTTTTTAGAACAAAAATTAAAACGTTACTATTAAAAACTTTTAACAACTGAACTTTGACTCTTTATACCTTTCTGTAAGGTATCTTAATTATGGTTGCTATGATATTCTAATGATATCAGGTACATAAGCATAAGGTATATTTAAAATGTAAACTGCTTCACCATCATTATGTACATAAAGAAATGATGTGAAGGATAGATAATCCATAGCGTGAGGGAAGGTCCCCTTTCGTAGATGTGAGATTAAGCTGCTACAGGAAGAGTCAATAGGAGGATATGAGCCAAAGGGAGGTAATTTTGATACTTTTGCAACAAATGGGAAAGACCTCTTACTGGTACAGTGGTCGATGATATCCTTTTCCCCTCTTCAAATAAGCGAGTAGAACTTAGCTGATTTTTGTTTTTCTCATTTGTTTCCTTCATTTCTACTGAACAGCATTCTTTAATCAAGCAGCTGCCACACCGCCAAGTGGCTTCCAGCCTGAGCTACTGCAAACACAGCCGCACCACCTTGCTGGGGGCCCCGGAAAATCATTAGGCCTGTTAGGGCACAGCGGGTCCCTTGTAAGGCGTCTGGCTGCGCTGCTTCCCCTGCAGGCCAACTAGCCTGCGGGCGGCTCCTCCTCTGCAGCCACCAGGGCCACGCCTATTTCAGCGATGTCTCAGGAACACGTGACTGAGAAACCAAATGACGTGGATGTCCAGTGTGGGCCACCAACCTGGACTTCCAGTGCCCTTCGCAAAACCTACCTGAATCCTTCAAAGACCATTTTTAGAGAAGAAAACATAAAAATTAAACTTTTAACAAGATAAGAAGGGAAAGTGTTTACATAGGAACTAGTCTTTTCTGATGACGGGAAAGGGAGGACGTAAGGATCGTTAAAATAAGACAGGTTTCTGTGAGTTCAGAATGTGATGAGCACTGTGTTTTCTTCCCCTCACACACATCAATACCGTCTCATGCTCCTCTGTTCTAACACAGAAAGTGAAGGACACTGACTAGGATCTTAGTGTCCCTGGTTTAATGCAGGCTGTAGACAGCAAGGGCCACGTGTTTCCAACGTGGCGGGAATGCAGCGAGGAGGACTGCAGGCTCGGAGCAGCGGGGGGCAGTCAGGGACTTGGGGGCTCTGGAGGCACAACTCGAAAGCGCTGCTGGAGCTCTGCATGCGCTCGGCCAGGTGCTGTCAGTCACTTTACAGAGCAGCCCTGCTGCAGCTGGCTCGTGTCCGGAAGGCCACTAGTGCGCAACAGAGCAGGGACTTCCCCTGGGACAAATCCCACGTGGGAGAGGATCCCCCCATTACCCAGCCTGCTCAGCCACCCATCTTAGGTCAGGTGGGACCACTGCCAACACTGTTGCTTTTGTGTAAAGGCACTCAGTAAACACTCAGTTATTCAAACAGATTAACATTTCAAGGAAAAGTTCAACTCCCAGGGCAGGCTCTGCTTTAATGAGACTAACTCTCTTTCCAACTCTATTTGCTTGGTTACCTAATGGATCCCTGCCAAATCCCCATGTGTAACTCATGCTGGCATGTGCTGAGCAGGATGTTTTCTGATCCAGTCAGAGAAAACCGAAGACCCCTGGACATGCTCCTTCCCCTGAGTGGCCTGAGGAGTGAGTGGTGCCATCCAAGTGTCATTGAGGTTCTTCCCAGCCCTTCTCCCACTTGCCCACGTCTCCCAGTTGTAAGGAAAGGCACGTGTCTCTCATAACCCAAATTGAACAAGGACCTGCTAGCCCGGAGGGTAAAATCCTCCCAGGGTGTGTCATGTGAACGTACAAAATATTGGTGCTGAATGACTGGTCAAAGTGGAGTAACAGGGACCAGATTTATCTTACACCTGAAATAAGTTCTCCTCCTGGCCCCCTCCCACAAACCCAAGACACATAAAACAACAGTTTTCAAGACACTGGACATCAGGTAATGAAGGGTGGTGATGTCTGTGGGATGGGAAACAAACAAGAGTTGCTAGTCTGTGATGCAAGGAGGGGAAACTGAGGTGGACTCCCTGAGCTGGGGAGAAGGAGGCATCTGGAGTTTAGAGGGCAGGGTGCCAGTGGGGAGAGAGCTGCATGGAAAGAGATCCTTGGAAATCTACAGAGCACCCTGTTCAAGTATTCAGTAGAGCGAACTACCTAAGATTCAGTAGACTTGGGAAAAAACCATCAAAAGAATTGGAGGACATAGTGACTGGTCCTCATGTAGGACTGGGACCAATGCCTGTTTCCAGCCAGCCTGGAAAAACTCATAATTCACGGGGTCTTGAATAAAGTACTGGGCAAAATCTTGCCTTGGTAAGGAGAAATAATTAGCCTGGACCTGCCTAACAAATTATAAAATTAAAACTCAGAAGGACAAAATGGTTTCAAGTAAATTAACTGCATAGCAGAATAAAAAGAAAAGCAACGGGGATACAAAAATTCCCCTGACCCAACAAGGTACACTCATCCTGTCTGACCTCCAGCCAGGATTACCAGGGGCACAAAGATGTAGCAACATACCACCCACAATGAGAAGACTATTCAGTTAGTGGAAACCAGCCCAGGACATACCCACATGTTAGAATCAGCAGAGGAGGATATTAGAACATTTGGTACTTATCAAAAACTTGTACAGTTGCCCATGTCCCTAGCAACTTTATTCATAGCAGCTAAAGCTGGAACCAGGGCAGATGTCCATTAGTAGGACTATGGATAAACAGAGCGCCCAGTAATAAAAAAGAATGATTCTCTAAGAGCTGCAACAACACTAACGGATCTCAAAAACCTTTTGCTGAGTGAAAAAAGTCAAATATAAAAAAGTACCTACCGCATAATGATTCCACTTCTCTGAAATTCTCAAATAGATGAAATTAATCTTTGATGATACAAATCAGATTAGTGGTTGCTTCTGAGATGGGGAGATCACTGAGAAAGAAGACAGGAAAATTTTTTGGTGATAAAATATTCTTTGTATTGATAGTGGTGTAGTTAGTGGAGTAGGCACCGTAAAAGTGAATCAAACTGTACAAATTGTGCATTTCATGAAATAAAAGTTCTTGTTAAATGTTTAATAATTTACTAGAAAAGTAAGCACTTTGTTTTTAAAAGAAAATCAAACAGCCATTAACAAACACAGGGAAGTATGCTTATTGTTACTATCATTCAAGAAAAAAAAAAAATAAAACCTCAGTGATGCGCCGACCACTTTGTACCAGCCAAACTGGTGATTTTTAAAGTTTGACAGTATTTGCCACTGTGAGATCACAGCCCTGCTGATGCCATATAGATTGGTACAACTACTTTGAGAAATATTTTGGCTTCCTAGTAATGTTGAAGAAAAGCATTTCTTGGACTCTGAAATGCCACTCCTGGAATAGGACTATTTCTGAAAAAAATCTTGTGCATCAGAGACCAGTAAATCTTATTCGTGATAGCATTATCTGTGATAACAAAAAACCCCCTGGAAACCTGAATGTTTAGTTGCATGGTTATAAATAAACACACGCCATACATTTGTTGAACACATTTACATGAAAGTAGAATTTAATGAGTTTCAGTTACATGAATAACACAGATGAATCACAGGGGTATAATGTTGAATAAGAAAAGGAAGTCTCCAAGAATACCTACAATGTGATTCAATTTATATATATTTCAAAAACACCTAAAACTGAACTATGTGCTGTTTAGAGTAATACAATAAAAACAAGACAGAGAATAATTAACTCAATTCCAAATAATGGACCTTGAGAAGGGAATAGAATTGGGGAAGGACACACAATGCAAAGGTATTCATTGTATTGTCATTTTTTATACTTCATTCCACTAAAATCCTTTCTTGTCCACTTAATATGTCACACCCAACTTAGCAATAAAGTGAACAAAAAAGAATAGAGATGAGTAAATCAAAGAAGGTGAGGTAAAATTTTAAGTGTTATTTTTTATTGTCAAATGACAACCTAAAAATCTTTATAAAACTGAATTGTACATCTGCCAAGTTCTTTATGAGGAAATATTTCATTTAGAATTATAAGGTCACAATGTAATAAAGGAAGAACTGAAAGACTGTGAGTGAATAATGTTGTTTATAAAACAGTGACCCAGATAAATGTCAAAGTACTATTAAAAAGTATTATTTATCCCCAGCTCATAATTAATTGAATGCCCTGTGGAAGCAAGATGCTTTAGTATAAAGGTTTTTTGTCATTTCTATCAAGATGTTCATTTGGTCTGCTATTTCACAATAGCAAATGACATACAAGCAAGATTCACCTTTGCATAATGTTTCAAAGTCATCAGAGGTATCTAGGAAATGACTTTCAGAATCAGGGTGGTGGTGTGAAAACAGCATATAAGGTGCACCCCTTTTTACAAAAGTTTTTTAGAGCAGTTTTAAGTCTATAGCAAAATTGAGTAGAAGGTACAGAGATTTCCCATATGTCCCCTGTTCCCATACATGCTCAGCCTCCTGGATTAACATCGCCCTCCAGAGTACTACATGTGTTACAGTTGATGAACCTACATTGACACCTCAATATCACTCAGAGTCCATACTTTGTAAGGTCCCATTAAAAAAAAAAACTAATAGTCAAACTCAAAACGTTATTCTGCTCCGTCTTAATACTAATGATCTTCAGTGCAAGCATGTGTAAAAGTGATGTTTGGAGAAATGCATCTGAATCAGAGTAACAGGTTGACTTTGGAGGGAGAGGAAGTCTATTCTGACCTCTGACTTTTTTCAAGGTCAAAAAGTCTCCATAGACAGATCTACCTAGACCCATGATGTCAGGATTTCATGGCCTGACTGAATTACCAGATATGGGCCCAAAAGGAAGAGAAAAATGAGGAGTCTGATGTACCACAATCAAGAAAGGAAAGAACTTAACGCCCACTAACAGAAATTCACTTGAGAGAATGAAGATCCCTAAGCACCGGTTCCCAATCCACAGTAAACCAAATGGTCCAGGGTCATGAGCAGCGAGAGACTACCAACTGCTATCCATAAGTTAAAGTTAAAATTTTGCTTTCTTGGCATGCAATTTATTTGGAAGAAGCTTTTAGTGCTAAGTGCTGAAAGATGCCAAGAAGCATTTGAGAATAATAATCCATTTTAGCATTGAGCCCGGTTCAAGCACCAAAGCAGTTTTCAGTAAGCTTTTAGATGAACTCATTGTGGTAATTTCTCTTCTACCACATACTCTGGGGTCTGGCTTAGAAAGAGTAATAACATTCTCCACTAATGGTTAGGAAATACTAATAATGATTTTTAAAAACAAAAACCTCTAAGGGAATAATTTTCTGGTAGTCTCTATAATTCTATGAGAATTCAGCTTGGAAAAAAATCAATTAACTTAAAGAATATTAAAGTCAGGAGAGCTTTGTAGGACAAAACCCTGTTCCCTGATGGCACTCCCCGAAGGAACACAGACCATAACTAAGGAAACTAACAACAACAGGCTAATACAAACAGCTTTTTAAAAACTCTACAGCAGTCCCCACTATTTTTGTCTCTCCTATCACAACACAAGGCCATCTGGCTACTCTTCCCAGCAAAATATGTCCTTTACTCCCCTCTGTCTGCAGAGCCTTAATTGCACTCACTAAATGTGCCTGCACTCCAGTAACACCAAAGAGTATTAAGTGTTAGCAGAAGCTATTTTTATTTCACTATGTTTTAAAAATGCATATTTTGTAAATGATCTAAAAGCTTTAGAGGCATGCAGAATTAAAAATCAGAAAGGGATATGAAGAAATCAGAAGTGTGTTCAGTATATGATCTTTAGTATAAACAAATATACAATTGTTTTAATAACAAAATGGTTTTACAATAATTACAATGGTTGGTTTAGTACCAGACATTGCTTGGAAGTTTCTGTTCCTCATGTTCCAGCATCATCAGTTTCCTGACGCCACTGAGTCAAGTTGCGATGGTCTTACTGCAGCGTCATCAATGCAGACCCGCAGTATTTCTGCTGCCCAAGAAGAGGAAGAATTCCATAATGATATGTAAGCGAGCACATCAATAAACAAAGAAAATTCATGTGACAAAGAACTGGAGAAGTGTGGAGAAAAGAAGAGGAACTCATTAAAATTGGAAATAATCTTTAAGATAAAATGTTAAATTATATCCACTTTCATGAATTGTGCTCTGAGTTAAAAGTCATCTATTAATATTTAAATAATTGACATCCATTCATTCATTAGGTTTTAAAATTTCTTTCAAAAATTTTTTATTGTTGTTCAATTATACTTGTCCTCCTTTCCCCCCCATTACTCTCCCCTGCCCTGCCCCTCCACCCATATGAAGACATTTAAAATGATGGGGTGTGGAGATTTTAGAACATGGCTGTAGATTTTTCAATGCATCTTCCATTGAGGGGTGAGGTCTTTGTCTCCTTTCATGAACCTCAGGGAATTGGTGGCTGCTTCAGCCACTGTGGTGCAGCTGAGGTGATGCTGTAGGACTTCTGAGGTTGCAGCTTCCACCTTGTTCTCTGGGAACGTTTGCTCTTGGAGTCTTGAGCCTCTGTGAGAGAAGTCCGGCTATCTTACAATGCAATGCCAGAGAGGTCACATGTCAGCTTCCCAGACCAGTTGAGCCTGTCCTTCAGGATTGTAGACCCGGTGCTGACCACGACAGTGAAGAAACCCTCTTGGAAGTGTATCCTCCAGCCCATCTCCCAGGTCCCCTCTAGCCATACAAGTCACTGCAGCTGAGGCTCCAACAGACAATGGACTAGAGGGGAGGAGCCTTCCCCACTGTGCCCTTTCTGAATTTCTAATCCACAGAACCCATGAGCATAATCAAACAATTGCTGCTTTACACCACAAAGTTCGGGGATAGCCTGTTATGTAGCAAACTGAAATGGGGGTATGGGTATCTATTACACAAATATAAACCCACAAACTTCACTTGCAACTGATGGTTCCACTTTCTCCACATCTGATTCATGTCGCTACTTCATCAAAGGCAGCAGGCAAATTAAGTTGAGAATGGCCTGGGATCCATCAGTAAGAAAGGTATAAAAACTCAGAACTAATTTATTGCTTGTTATGATGATGTGTTCTACTCAGAGCCCCACGTGTTTTCATCGCAAAACTCAGAAGTCCATCTTAGGATGGAGCAAGACTGGGAAATTTTTGCAGTGATTCTTACTTTGTGAGATGAGAGTGCAGTGCAAGGTCTGTAGAGATGAAACATTAAAATGACACTTAAAAGATTGGTTATCCATTCCAGCAGTGAAGGTCAGAATATTTATATGCTCTCTTAAGTCCCTTGAGTTTTAAATACCTTGTGGTTTTAATTTAGTGCCTAACATGAAACTTTTCTCTGCTTCCACACCTGTCTTACTTATCTGATTTACTTGCCCATGTGAAGGTAATTACAAGAAAGAATTTTAAGATCCACTGAAAACCTAAGCCATGTCTGATCCACAAAAGGTAGAACATTTTGAGCAAAAGCATCCCAGTCACACCTAAGTTCCATGAGGGCAGAGTTTCATTTTGTAGTTTGCTGTACCCTCAGCACCTAGAATAGTGCTTAGCATGTAGTAGGTGTTCAATAAATATTTATTAAGGAAATGATTAAACATGACAAACCCTGCAGGCTGGGCTACTGCAGAAAAGAAGAAGAGAAAAAAATGTTCATGAATTTTCTGAGTCAAAAACTGCCCCCACTGCATATTTTCGTTACTATTAAATGAAAGTGAAATCAATCATGATAGTATCTGTTTAGATATATTTACTAAACATAACATGTATAATATTCACATTATATTACATATCTACTATATCAAATCTATAATGTAATATAAATCATGTTATAATTATATATTGTACATAAACATATTGTATTATATAAGTAAATATATCTGTATATAAAATGAAGATAATATTTCTTATGGAATTTATTGAGCTTTCTAATGTGAAAGGGAAAACCTGTGGGCATGAATTTGGTGTTTGGGGTAGGAAGGAGGGTACAACATGGAGTAATACAGTAATACAGAAAAGAAAAAAAATCAACTGAAATTTTACCTGATTGCAGGATGGATCTGTATATCCTCAGTCCAATGTTTCTAAAACATATTAAGAGTTTTCTCACTTAACAGTCACTCAGTGGCAGATAAATCCAGGCAACTAAAGAAATGGTATTTAGTGAGAAAAGAGTCCTTTCCCTCATGTTGGGTGATTTGTTTCAGATTTGTTGGCAATTTGCTTCAGCTTTGTAACAATTCCTGTTACAACCCCGAATTCATGTGAAGTTATTTGTCACGGACAGCTCTCTACGTTGAACAACTACAAAATCTCCACCTACCCGCTCCCAGCTTACAACATGTGGACCCACCGTTATTTACAACGCCCGATATCAAATATACGGCAGTCAAACTGCCATTTAAATCCCGGTCCCTCTGGCTGCAGGCAGGGCTTTGAAGTCACAGACTGTATCTCTGTATCTTACAGGTTTTATTAAGCTTATCTAACTCATGTCCTATCCTGAAAGTACAAGCATAGGTCCGCCAAATAATTTTAATATTAAATACATTTTTACATTAAAAAATTGATGGCTTCATTTTCAAAAGAAGGAAGACTTCCCTCCATACTCAGTAAACATCTGGTCTGCGTCAGCAGGGCTGGGCGTGCCGTCCAGTCAGGCTCACTCTCCAAAGTGGTCGAGTGCATGAAGATGAAAAAGAAAAAGTAACCTATTGATGTTATTTGTTTCAATGTATTAGCAAAGATGTCCCGCCTAAAAGTCTATAAAGAATCATTTAGTAAATGGAGCTTTTAGAGGACACAAACGTGATCCTAAGAAGCTTCCCACCCTTGAGAGTTTAACAGGAGACTGGTCACACATACAGGCGGGAAAAGGGCTGATGCACTGAACTATGCCCTTGTGGGGGCCTGACTTGATCCCCATGGCACCGTGGAGCCTGAGAGTTCTGAGAGTCTGCATTGCCAACCAGCTGCTAGGTGGCTATAACAGCTAAGGCAGGCTGAGTTTCTCTCTCTCTCAACGCAGATGTTCCTCCCATGGGGGAAGGGGTGCACATGGGTTAGTGACATCATCTTTAGAGTCACGCAAACTGGAGTCAAAACCCTGGCTACATGTCCTATTAGCTGTTTCACTTTGGGCTGGTTACTTAAGTCTCAGTTTCCTCCTCTGTAAAATGAAAATAGTAACAGCCCTTATCTTGTAGGGTTGTGTGCAGCTTGAGCGATAGATGGATAATACTCAAGAAACATTCACTGTCACTGACCAGTCTTCCTGTCACACACTTTTGTGGTGCTGTGAACTTTTTCCCTTTGTAGTGCTTACCACAATCGCAATAGGTTTTACTGCAGGTAGCCTTCCCCAGCACACTGTAAGCTCTTTGAGGGTAGGAAGCATCTCTCTTGTGTTTGGCTTTACTCCAAATGTCCAGCTGAGTGCCAGACACACAGGGCACACACTGAATGAATGAATGCTTTCGTGTGTGCATACTTGCTGGATGTGTTAAATGTTTTGGAAAGCACAAAATTTGAAATTATGTCATGGGCTTTCTAAGCTACATATCAGCAGTATTATTCCTTTCATAGAAATTCTGCTAGTTTATTATGCAGAAGATCAAGTAGGATTTTAGTGGAACAAAAGAGGTGATTATCCACTTTGCTGCAGAACTGGCTCAACAGTGACAGGATAAAGGACAGAAAGGAATGTGGGTGACAGTGGCCTGGAGAGTCCTGAGACCAGTGGAGACAAGACTCAATGAAGACATTCAAAGAGATCTGAACTGGACCGACTGAGGGAGCATGTCTGTAATCAATTGTCATATCTTTTTGTGGTCAGTGAGGCAAAGCAGAAAGAAGTTAGGAGGCAGAGGCAAGTGGGGGCAGGAAAAAAGTGGGAAGCAAGAGTGTTTATGGGGTCGCTCTTTAGAAAATAAGGCGGGCAGTGCACCTGTTCCCATCAGCTGAGAGGAAAGGCATTCTCATATAAGCCAAAGGGAGGTGCTCTGGTCACAGCTTTCAGGGCACGTTGGGTCTTTGTAGTAAAATGCACACTTGGCCTGAGCTTGGGTCAACGTGATAATGTGGCTCCTTGCCTCTCTTTCACACGCTGGGACTACAGAATGCAGGCTATTGCACAGTCTCCAAAGGCCACATGCCCAGGCTGAAGGTGATCAGAATGTAATGACTCGTCCCAGCTTGTGGCCGCTCCCCAGCACCTCTGTCTTCTTTCTGTCAAGGAAAAAAAAAAAGACATAGGAGATTTTTATATTTTAAAATTATTTTAAATATATTTTATTGATGATGCCATTACAGTTGTCCCATTTTTCTCCCCTTTATTCCCCTCTACCCTGTATGCCCCTGTCCACTAGCATTCCCCCACTTTAGCTCATTTCCATGATTCATACATATAAGTTCTTTGGCTTCTCCATTTCCCAGACTATTCTTAACCTCCCCCTGTCTATTTTGTACCTACCAGTTATGCTTCTTATTCTCTGTACCTTTTCTCCCACTTGCCCTGATCCCCTCCCCAATGATAACTCTCCGTGTGATCTCCATTTCTGTGAATCTGTTCCTGTTCTATTGTTTGCTTAATTCATTTCTTGAGTTTCAGTTGACAGTTGTTTGTTGTCATTTTACTGTTCATATTTTTGATCTTCTTTTTCTTAGATAAGTCCCTTTAACATTTCATATAATGAGGACTTGCTGATGATGAACTCCTTTAATTTGACCTTATCTGGGAAGTACTTTTTCAGCCTTTCCATTCTAAATGATAGCTTTTCTGGACAGAGTAATATTGGATGTATAGGTCCTTGCCTTTCATGACTTCTTGCCTTCCAAGACTTTGAATACTTTTTTCCAGCCCCTTCTTGCCTGCAAGTTTCCTTTTGAGAAATCAGCTGATAGTCTTATGGGAACTCCTTTGTAGGTAACTGTGTCCTTTTCTCTTGCTGCTTTTAAGGTTCCCTCCTTATCTTTCATCTTGAGTAATGTAATTATGATGTGCCTTGTGTTCCTCCTTGGGTCCAACTTCCTTGGGACTCTCTGAGCTTCCTGGACTTCCTGGAAGTCTATTTCCTTTGCCAGATTGGGGAAGTTCTCCTTCATTATTTGTTCAAATAAGTTTTCAGTTTCTTGCTCTTCCTCTTCTCCTTTTGACACCCCTATGATTTGGATGTTGGAACATTTATAGTTGTCCTGGAGGTTTCTAAGCCTCTCTTCATTTTTTAAAATTTTTATTTCTTCATTCTGTTCTGGTTGAATATTTATTTCTTCCTTCTGTTCCAAATCGTTAATCTGAGTCTGGTTTTCTTCCTGTCACTTTTGTTTCCCTTTACATTTTCTTTTACTTCACTTTTCATAGCCTTCACTTCTTCCTCTATTTTGCAAACATATTCAATCATTTCTGTGAGCATCCTGATTACCAGTTTTTTGAACTCTGCATCTTATAGGTTGGTTATCTCTTTATTGCTTAATTGTACTTTTTCTGGAGCTTTAATCTGTTCTTTCATTTGGGCCATATTTTTTTTGTCTGGGTATGCCTATGATGTATAAGGGGTGGAGCCTTAGGTGTTCGCCAGCGCAGGGCAACTCATGCCATTGTGTTGTGGCACTGTATGTGGGGGAGGGGTCTGAGAGGGAACAATACCCCTTGCTCAGCTTTGGCTGGCTTTCAATCACTTCCCTCACTACCCACAAGCAGATTGGGCCCTTCTGGTACTGATTTCTGGGTGGGTGGGTTTGTGTACATTCTAGGACCCTGTGGGTCTCTCCAATGAACTCTCCTGTGGGACTGGGAGTTTCTTCTGCTGCCAAAACCCCCATGGGTGTTTTCAGTCAGAGGTTTGAAGCTTTATTTCCCTGCACTGGAACCCTGATTTGCTCCATCTGTCTCATTCCCCAGTTTTTCCTCACGGTTTATCTGCATGCGAATGTGGGACTGCCTGGTACACCAACTGTCGTCTCTGCTGCCTTGCCGCGCATCCTCTCCACCCTGGCTGTCCATCTCTGCCCCTCTTACTGGTCTGGATGAATGTTTCTTCTTTAACTCCTTTGTTGTCAGACTTCCATGCAGTTAGATTTTCTGGCAGTTCTGGATTTTTTTTTTATTTTTAATTTTTTATTGTCCTTCTTTTGGTTGTGCAAGGAGACAAAGTGTATCTACCTATGCCTCCATCTTGGCTGGAAGTCCAGGTAATTTTTTAAAAATCAGATAATTCAGATTATATTCTTCATCTGACAAGGCAGGAGAATAAATCAACTACAAAAAAAGTTGAAACAGGTAAGTCCTTATAATTACTGCTATTAAAAAAAAGTCTGCATGTCAAATGGCTGCTATTTATGGATTTAATAGAGGGAGAAAATCACCATGTATACTTAAATGCTTAATATGCCGTAGCCATTCTTATCATCAATAACCTACAGGTAAAAATGCACTTGCTTAATTTTAAGAAATGAAAATAGACTACTAAATAAAGCTCTTATTTGAATATAACATATGATTAAGAAGTATCACTTGATCTTCCTGTGTGGTTTGTGGAATTCTAAGCTTAATTACTGGTGTCATGAGTTCTAACAGGCTTAATGACTGATGTCTTTGGTATTAGCAACAATGTGCCTCATTACCTTCTAGATACCACAAGTACTTGCCCCAGGGCTCCACACTGGGAAGGAAGAAGAGGGGCTAAGAGGCTGGAAGATGGAGCCCAGATCTGGGAATGAGGAAAAACAGCTTAGGGCCAAGGATGTTTGGCTTCTTCTCACTGTTATATTTTCAGTTATCCATGCACTTATGGCAGATGACAAACATAAGAGCTTTCCTTCTGTGATCACTTGCCTGAAGCCAAGTCAAGGATACAAGATGGATCTTTGAAAGACATGACTACACCTATTCCCCATGCTGAATTATCACAAAAACGGGTCTTGGGCCAGTACCCACCTGCTGGGAGCCAGTATCACCCATCTGAGTAGATCTGGATGTCATGCTTGCCCAACAAAAAGACCCCAGATTACTGCTACTGTCAATAGGACTGGCTCAGGATTCCCTTGCTACCACCACTTTCTTTTCTCCTCTCTACTTATGCCACCCAGCTGTTAGCAGCACCTCGGGGCCCAGGTAAGCTCAGAAGCAACCTCAACAGGAGGACGCTCACTCTGCAGCTAGCTGTTTTGGGGTGCTCAGACAGTGGGTCACAGAGGCCCTGAGTAGGCCACTATAAATGACCATTCAATAAATGGCAGGATTAATTTGAAGGAGCCATTAAGAGGTATAATCAATCTAGGACTGAAAACTTAGTGGCAGAAATCTATTCCTACTTGGCCACTGTCTAATTCAAGTCACTTAAACTCATTGAGCCTCTGTATCTTTATGTAAATGGCAGATGAAAAAATGTAGAGCTCTTGCTCTATCTTTTTGTAACTGAGGCCTGTCCATGTCAGTACATGAAAATTTGTTCAGGCATGTGTACTGTACAATACACACCTCAGGCTTCCGGGCACCCCTCCACTATAATAACTACCCACTGGGAAAGCACAAAGGAACAAGATTAAACCAGAGTGGGGATTGATGCTCTTTTGTAATCAGGGATTTTAAGGTTACTTTGATTTAAGATTTCCACAGCACCACTCCATATAATCAGGATCATAATGGGTAATCACAAGGTCTGACCTCCGTTAGAACAGCGTTTCTCAAACAGAGACACTTGATCATTTGTGAGAACATCTTGCACAGATGCTGGTCAATAAACTGAGCTAGGGATCAGAGTTCACAAACTGGAATCAGGCCTCCCTCCCATAAGCATATCACCATCATTTGTATGTGTGTCCTGCCCCTGCTCCCCAGGAAGCTTCCTGAGCTTTTCCCTGCAGAGGAGCTGTAATTCTACCTTGGGTAGATGCTCATGGCCACAGAGATTTAATAATGACTCTACATAAGAAGGAGTTGAGGAAGGACAGTGCAGTATTTTAATATTTAATTTAATTTTCAACTTCCTTCTGTGGAGAGTCAATGATCAAAATTCACATGATCAAAATTCACTCATCCAGTTACTTTTTTCAGAAGTCGTTTTTGAGCAAAGGCTGAGCATAGCCTCCATGCTGGACTCTGGGGTATCAGGGTGATTAAAATAATTGGTTGAGAAGATAGTCATGAATGACTAACCATAATGCACTGCTAAAATTAAGGCACGTTTACAGGGAAGTACCTAGTAGATGAACAGAATAATTCTGTCAAAAGCAGAGGTGGGATGTGGTTCAGGCAGTGCGCCAAAGATGAAGTCACATTTTGAGCTAACTCTTAAATGGTAAACCAGAGTTCACCAAGGGAGGGAGCGGGGGTCACATTTAAAGCATAGGGGAGAGCAGAGTGGGGAATCAAATACCAATTTGTAGCAGACAATAATTTTCTGGAAAATATATTGGTTATAGTCCTCATAATAAATCCACTATGCAGCTATAATTGAGAGGAAGTTTAACGAGCACGGGTGCTGGAGTGAGATCGCCCAAGGTTTGAATGTGCACTCCTTCACCTGCTAGCTGTCTATCTGTGGACAAGTTGCTTCTCAAACTTTCTCAGCCTTAGCTTATCATCATAAAATTGGAGCAGAGCACCTCCAATCTCCCACTTCATGTGGCTGTTATATTTAACGAGAGAAGATACACAGAGTAGATGCTCCATAAATTTTGATGAATCTCTCCTCTCTTCTCCTTTCCACTCCACAGAAAGAGGTGGGGCCACAGAACAGTGGACCTGCTTCATTGAGTGTTTGGGAAATTATTTTATTAATTTAAAATTCACATGGATATTGCTATAAATTAAGCTATTATAAATCAAAATGAAAGGAATTTATTTATATGCATACACATAGATCGACCCCAGCTCACATTAAAAAAAAAGAAATTCTCTACTGACTTACACAAAATCTACCATGAACACAGACAAATATTTTCACTGGGAGCAGAGAGCTGAAAGCTATTACCAACGCGCTGCTGCTGGAACACACTGTCCATTGATCTGTGAATCTGAGAGGAAGGAGGAAATCAGGAAGGCTGGCACGATGTAAAGGAGGCGGGCAAGGGGAGTGTGGTGTCACCATGGTGTCAAGACTCCGACTCACGGTCTGGAAGGCCATGATTATGAGCGGAGCAGCTGTGAGGCCCAGGCCTGCTCCATGCGCACACAGGTTCTTTGAGCACTTAGCTCTGCAGCGCCTGCAAGGCCTCCTGAAGGTTAAGCAGAGAACCAGGCTCATCAGTGAAGAGGTCCTGGAGCGAAGCCTAGAGTGACACCATCATAGTACAAATGAACACATAAAAACACAGATGACACGATGATCTGCAACTGCTATACGAGGTAGCAACTTGGAATGAGACAATCATGAATCAGGCAAGCTTTAATGATGCCCTGAAGACTTGCTTCTCACCCCACAGTCCAGTTAGGAGCTACTGGGAAGCCTCAACAGCAGCAGGAAGTGCTGGTCAAGTGTTTTGTTCTATGAAGACTGTCTCAGGTAGCAGAGGCTGAGAGAGGAAAATAGTGTTAGAGCTGCTAGCACTCATGCCAGATTTAAAATCAATTACATGTCAGTGACCACACTGAGAAGGAGCTGTTCATCTGGCCATAGCTGGATACAAACATCAAGTCTTTAATGAGCATCAACCCTACGTCCCAGCTGGTGCTGGCAATTGTGGAGAAATTAGAGTTCTGACAAATAAGGTGCTTGTAATCAATGAATGTAAGCCTACACTATTAGGCCCACATTAGTATCACTATGTTCAGTAATTGTGTGTTTTATTTTGGTGAACGAACTTTTCCCAAGTTCCTCCTATTTGTCTGGTATTGTGCCAATGGGAAGGATACAGCCTGTCTCAAGGAATCTGTGCTCTGGAGGGGATGCAAAAGAGGGTGTTAAATATGATACCAGGAAGCTGTGCATGACATTAAGAGAAGGAATGATTGCCACAGGAAGACAGCAGAGGCAATGGGAGTGATTGAGACCAGGAGATCTGGGAAGGCTTCGTGGAAAAGCTGGCCTGGGAACTGAGACTTAAGGACGGACAAGGAGGAGTTCAGGAAGCAGAAAGGAAGACATGTTTTCTAGGCCCAAAAGAAAAAGATGAATTCCCGGCAGAGGAAACAAGAGGAGTTAAGGGACAGGGATGTAAAATAATACGGGGCATTTATAGAAGGAGAGGGGAGAGGCACAAAGTGACAAGGGCATTGACATTGAGTAAATGAAAGTGCAGGTACAGAGGCAGGGCGATGAGAGGCAAAGCTGTAGGAGGAACTGGGGCTAGAATATGGAAAGCCTTGAATGCAACACTAAGACAGATGGACTTCATTATTTTATATTGAACTGCTAAATTATGGGATACCGAGGAAACAAAAAATTGGTCAGCTTGTGGTCAAAAAGTATGCAAATGGGCAACACATATTTCTGCTTCAGACCACAGGCTGCCCTGCCCTGAGAGGTGGATTGTGCTGGGCAAGCTTCACATGCCATCAGCACTTTCAGCAGACACTTCCCTGCATCACCAGGCCTGATGGAGACAGGGTCCCTGATGCACTCAGCAGTCTATGCTGGCACAAAACATGCCCATGAATATGTATGGCAAGAATGAATGAATAAATTCTTCCCTGCCTACCCAGGTTGGAATGAATTTCTCTCCCCGCTGAGGTTCTTGTTTGTATCACAGCAATCTCCTAGTTTTGATAGTTATTTTTATGTTCTTTTGCTTTCCCATGAGACGCCAAACAACTCATGGGCAGGGATCAGTCTGAGCCTGTTCAGATATTCTCCTGGTACCCAGAGAGTGCCTTGTACCCAGTAGGCAACTCATTGAATTATTGCTGAGAGTCTAATAATATGGCACTTGAAATACTCTAATGAAATCATATAAATACCAAAAAAGTGTTTTTTTTTAAAAAATTCCCCACTATTCTTTTTATCAGTTATGGCCTATTTTTTGTTCCTAATTTAACAAAGGTACATTATTTCTCTCATTGCTGCATGATTCTCTCATTCTTTTATTCCTGCATGATTTAAACATTTAAAAATATAATTTGTTCTTATGTTTTTTACAAAGCGCATCTCTTTTCCCTTTTTCCCTTTCTCCTCAGAAATTTGAACTGAGATCTACTTTTTAAAACATGAATCTCTTGTTTTTCATTTCCCAGTGTAATTTGTCTCCAATTTTCTTGACTTCTTCCTACACCCCTCCCATCTTGCTAATGCAAATGGCCTTCTCCAACATCCTTTTCTAAATGAATATCTGCTCCCAGGCTCCTTTCCCCCTTTTATCTCATCCCTACAGATTCTTTTCATTTAGTGCCAAAGCCTGCTGAAATTTTTAAAAAGGTTATTTTACTAATAGGCTTTTCCTTTGTCCTTAGAATCCAATGTACACTGTATGAACTTGAGGTCACTCTGCCCAAGGTTATCTGCAGTTTCACGCACTCCCTCTCTGAAAGTGTTGTATTAAGATAGTTATCTGCCCTCATTTGTTCCTTCTCCCAATAATTGTCTCAAGGTACTCTAAGCATGATTTTCCATTGGACTGGAAAAGCGGTTGTCTGAAGTAGAATGCTGGCATTTGAACAACAGAACATACTGCTGAGGAAATTCTATGGAGTTTGTAGCAGAAGCGTTTTGTCTCATGAAGTGATTTTTGAAAATGATATATTCTCTCTCATCTTTTAGATTAATATTTAAATGTGCCTCATAATTTTAAATAGAAAGGATGTTCGGTTCATTGTATATCTGACATTTTAAAATAAAACCTCAGTATCCCTGTGTTAAGTGTACCCAGTGGAATCTAAATGCCATAGCAATGTGAAACTCCTTCATCTTTTTTTACATAAACGTGAAGACACTCTTCCTTAACAACTGGAATATTTTACATCCTTCCTTCTCTCTTGAAAGAAATACTTCTGTTCCATTATTCCCACTTTAGCTTACTTTAATATGTATTTATGCTGGAAAATCTCTAATTGTTTCATCTCTCATCACAGAGATGTATATAAATTTAAAAAAGTTAATTTCCTGTAGCTGTAAGGCTTTAAATGTTAACAAGTGTTTAATTTAAATTAAGTTGTGATTACATTTGTTATTTTGATCAAACCACAGCCCCCAAATTTTGATAATGAACTATTAAATATAGAAATGCATTTTGAGACTGTTGCTCTTATATATATGGGTAAATATTACCTATTGCTAGAACCAAACAGTGGACAGTATCAACAGTTTTTCCCAAATTTTTTTTTACAGATTGTTCATGTATGAGGTCTGTCCAGAAGGTATCTGGCCATGTAATATGAAACATTGCACATAGGACAGTGACACCTCCGTCCCCTTCAAAGTAGGGACCTTGGGACCTCACACAATTCTCCCAATTACCATCAACTGCCCTGTCATATTTTCCTAAATCTCATTGATGGTCTGAAATCTCTTCCATTTCAAAGGTGATTTTAATTTTTGGGAAAGCCAGAAGTTGTTGAACACCAAGTCTAGACTGTAGTGGGACTCAGTCACCTGGGTGATTTGATGTTTTGCCAAAAAACTCTACATGAGACCGTGATGCGTGAGTGAGCATGTTGTTGTGATGAAGCTGCCAATCACCAGCTGCCCATAGCTGCAGCCTTCTGAATCAGCTGAATAGTTTCCATGGAGGAATCTTCAAGCTTAGTGTAAAATTTGATGCAGATTCACCGCTCTACTTGCTCATCATTTTGAATGCAATGGCCACACAGTACGCATACTCACTCAATGGCATCTACCGCCCCCACTGACTGGTACAGTGAAGTCATCATTGTTCACACATGTGCATTCCAGTCCACTCTCCTTGGCTGCCAGGTTACATCAATGTTGTGCAAACCGTTTTCATTATATTAACAATGGCTGGAATTTTTCTGGACAGACCTTGTATGTGAGAACAGGAGGAACTGTATTCTTGCAATGACTCAGTTCTTTGAACTCCTTTCAGAATGCCAAAATTCATGTGGTGATTTATCATCAAAAATTATTTTTAGTGTTGTAGGAGTTGACAACTCAATTCCTTCGTTGAAAGCAAATAAATGGAACCCACCTGATGCAAAATGTTTTGAAAGTATTATTAGAGTCATTTGCCCAGTTCCTGGGAAATGGTGAATAAGACTTTACCTTTATCAAAGGGATTTTTACTTATATCTAATATCTGTTACTTAGAGACACCTTGATTAATCTAACAAACTTAGAATGAGTTGTAAAATGAAAATACTGTTATTGTACTATACCTTTAAAACAATACTTTAAAAGTATATAAAATATTTTAAAATGTATTATAATTTATATATGATACAAATATTATTCTTTAAATATGGTCATCAAAAAATGGAAATTTAACTCATTCAATTTGTGAAAGATATTTACTAGCTTAGTTGATGAAACCAGCTTCGACTATGAAACCAACCGCAAATTGGGTGTGCTTTTAGTCACTAAGTCTCGTTTCATGTTTTTGATTCTAATAAGCCTATGAGAGCCATTTTCATGAGAACCATTTCCCTTCTGAATTCAGAACATTCCCAGCACAGGCTCAAAAGCCCTATTTCTAATGCCATGTGCTACCCTTTTGAGAAAGCGACTGGGAGAAACAGATGATATGTACACTGGTTTTGTCGACCTGAACACTTCAATTGACCTTTCACTTGTACCTCAGTTTTTTGCAGCTGTTGTGAGGAATCCATATGACACTGGATGAGAGAATGGTGACTTAATGTTTATGAAGAAGAAAGCTCTCTGTGAACAGGGAAGAGGGCAAAGAGAGCCATCATGGTACCATGACCACGGTCCATTCTCAGGCAGATCAGTGTTAGAAAGCGCACAGATGGAAGTTAAGGCTCTGGGAACTGATTCCCTAAAATGTGTCATGGCCATGTGCTCTGGGGAAGTCTTTGTCCCACCTGAGATGTACAGGTACCTTATCCAGTTAGCTTAGCACAGACTGCCTAAGGTTTCTGTGATGGGCATGGGAGCCTGAGAATTCCAACCCAGTGCATCATCAACAGAGGGTTAAAGACAGAATCTCTGTATGTTGGAAATCCATAACTTTATTTTCATTACCAAGAATAACTGGAATTCTTATGAAATGACTTGGAATACAATTTCTAGGTCACACAGTCTGCCATACTAACTTTGTCATGGTCCTCTCAGAGCATTCACAAGTCTGCGTCATAAATACTATGAACAAAAAGGCAGGGTGAGGAAAAAAGGTAAAACATAAATTTAGACCAAGAATAATGAGTCAGCCTGTTGATAGGCACCTCAATGGTGATTGCTGCTTAAAATACCTCAGGGTACCAATTTTCTACAATATAAGACTGTAGGCCTTTATCCATGTTTCTAATGGTAATGATGTTTAATAATTTTAAAGGACCTGCTCATCTTGTATGTTCAGTATGATCACAAAGGCAATTGTGATCACAAAGGTAAGCTGCAAGCAGATATCTGTGGTGCATTATTTACAAAGATAAAGAAAATGTTTTAATGGCTTTTTTTATTTCTGTTCACCAGTTATTATTTGAATTTGAGTAGAGAGAAAAAAAATTAGTTTAGCTTTGTGTTCTGTCGAGTTCCTCAGTGTAAATACACTGCAGAATGAAAAGGAATATGTAACAAAAGCAAGTTCATGACTCCTGAAGACCCCTTTGTCACAATTACATACCAGCTCAGGAGCCACAAGGCAGTTCGGAGTTATATTTACTGACTAGAAATAGGATGGGTTCCTGTCTGTCAAAAATATATTCAGTTGGGAAAACACCCCGCAATAATGAATCGGAATGAGCTATAAAGAGATTATAAGTACCATTAAATGCCATGAGAAAAGCAGAGAAAACTGGATCACTTATAAAGATAAGCTATTTAATTGATCAGTTGAAAATTATTTGCAACATCCAGTTATTCTATAAATTCCAGTATGTATCATTTTCTGAATTCCATAATTGTGGATCTGCTCTGTGGTAAGGCTTGACCCAGAGTGGGCCGTGGTCATGACCTCACTTGCTCCATGGCCCACCCAGAGGAGCTAAAGGCAGTGGACTAACTACAGGGAGGGGCAGATAAAACCTCCACATCACCTATCACAAGGGCCCACATGTGGTGGATGGCTTCAAAAATCAGGAAGACCCTGGAGAGGACATGACTAAGCTCCCTGTTCTTTGAGAGGAAAATTTAGGCTTAGTTCCCTCAGGATGGCCAAACGGACACTCTTTTACACTTCTTCAGGAAAAATTTTTCAGAACAATTAAGCCATTCAGTTAAAATCTGGTGATGATGTGAAGAAACAGGGACTCTTAAAGGTTCACGTTTGTATTTAAAAGCTCAGCATTAAGAAGATGAAAGATGGAAAATAAGAACAAACTTCTAGAGGGCAGGATCTTTATCATATTTTCATCTATATTCCCAGTGCTTAGCATAGAACTTGGCTCAAAGTATACACTCAATAAATATTGGCATGAGTGCATGGGTGGAAGAATGAATGAATGAAATACTGAAGGAGTATGTTTGTTCTGAGTTACTCCCAAAGGGGAGGTTTCCTCTTTAGAATTGCTAAGACCATTGTGGATTCAGATATGGCAAAAGGGCTGTGTTAGGGCGAGGTCTAGTCTGTGAATTTATTTTGATTAGCTGTTGAGTGTTAGTGTGACAACACTTAAAAGTCAAATTTTACATGAAAAAAAACTTACTTCTGATTTGTCTTGAAATATCACAAGAATTGGTAACACTGGACCAGCCTGCACAGATTATTTGGCCACTCATTTAATTAGGCAAGTGTTTATGATTTGCAATAGTCCCTGTAAATCCTTATGTGTTCCCAACTGGATGCTGTCGTTTGACATTATACCTGCATTATTGTTCTTCTTACTGCAAAGAGAAGAGTGGAATACTTTTGGGGTCTATATCATTATTTTTTAAAACATTTTATTTATTTCTCTTTAGAGGGGAAGGGAAGGAGAGAGGGAGAGAGGGAGAGAAATATCAATGTATGGTTGTCTCTCGTGCATCCCTTGCCGGGAACTGGCCTGCAACCCAGGCATGTGCCCTGACTGGGAATTGAACCGTGATCCTGTGGTTCACAGGCCTGCGCTCAATCCACTGAGCTACACCAACCAGGACTGTATATCATTATTTAACATGCTAAATCAAAAGAAAGGCTAAAATGACTGCTTGTCTCAAGAAGAAAACTGGAAGAAAGAATGTTTGCCCTGAGAGAGGGAAAGTATTTTCATATGTTCAATAGGCAAAGCACCCCTGAATCAAAAGTACATCACCCAGCACTCAGCTCACTTCACTCAATTACCAGCCTGATCTGCTTATATTCCATATACTGGTAACCAGGTGGCAATTTCAACTAAGTTCAAGAGAGAATTGGTATTTAAAAACTGAAACAGGTGCTTGGGTAACCAAAATGTCCAGGGAAAAGCTGATGACAGCCCACCTGAAATAGCATTCGAGAAGGAAAGCATCTCAGGTTCCACATCACCCTGAACATACCTCCATTATGGTACCTAATCAATTTGTAAAAACTCCTTAACTGTCCTTTAGAATAGATGAGTAGTTTTGGAGATGATGTTTGGAGAAACATCATCTGTTTCTCCCAGTCACTTTCTCAAAAGGGTAGCACATGGCATTAGAATTTATGAGCAGGTTTTTTATACTCCGTCCTGTTCATCATGGTATCCTCTATACACAGTACAGAGTAGGTTCTAAATGAAAGTTTAGTGAATGAACAAGTAATTATTGTATTAAGTTGGAAGTTGGAAATGATTGTTTTCTCATGTATATGAGTCTCTGACTCTATTTGGTTTAATCTTCATTTGTCATTTAAAAATAGGCCAGGTAGTTGGACAAAAACAAAAGCAAACAAAACACACACAATTTTTTTTCTTTGAAATCATGTTGATGGCAATCTCTTATAGGCTGAGAGCTTTCCAGACTGTCGCAAATAGAAATGCAGACAAGCTGAGTTCCACGTAAAATTCCCTCTCCCTCCTAGGAAAACAGCCCAGGAAGTGGGAGCAGTAACAAAGCCACTGATGTCAGAGGGCACCATTCCTGGGAGGGAGGCCATGCCTGGGAATGGTCTCGCAGGCACACAACTGGAAAGCAAGGGAAGTGAGGGAACAGAGTGTGAAGGGAAAGGGGAGAAGAGGCATGGATTGACTTCTTGGAAGCAAGGTACTTTAGATAAAGTACATCTCTCTCTTTTAATGTTCTTTGGAAAATAGCCCAGGATATAAACAAAAAAGACTGTAACCCTGGAAGAGAGACCTTTACCAGAAGTATAAAAACAGTCACTCACGAGGGAATGAGAGAAGAACAAGAAGATGTTTCTTGTAGATCTCTTTGTGTGATGAAGGCTAAGAACAACCCTAGAAAACTGCACATGTGTTCATAAGAACAACATTTTACCTGTATTTTTCAAGGAACTGAAAGACTACCTCCCTCCTAGGTCAAACCCCAAAGCCCAAGTTAAGAAGTACTGCTTGAAATGCTCTGAATATCTCTGCACTTCTACATTGTCTGATGTTTCTAAGGGTAACAGTCCTTACATCTCAAATGCAGGCTTTCGAGGGTTTATAAAAGCCCCACCTCTCTGCTTTAGGCAAAGTAACAAACTACCAGTGGCCCAAGAGACACTCCTCTGTCCCTTCTTCCTCACCTCTTCCCGTCCTTTCCAAGGCTCCCAGAAACCTTTATCCTTGTGAGGATGGAGTTCAACATAGCGTCAGTTTCCTTCCCTTGGGAGCCTACCCAGAATAAATAACATGCTTCAGCAACTCTGCATTTGACTCACTTCTGTTTATTTAAAATTGTATGAAGACCATTTCTGATGGGTCTGTACACCGTAAACACTGCAGGTAGTTACCCTTCTAGAACAGAAACTGTGCATATAAATGCACAGATGGCTCCCCAGGGGCTTCTGGTAAATCCATATTAACACATAGGAAGAACATAATGTGTCCATGTCTCCCTGGGGAATTTCTAATGATCCTAATCAACAGGAACGTCTCCTTTCCACCCCTAGGAAGAGGATATAAATAAAACAGAGTTGTGTGGATGATTAGCGACTCTCTGCCCAGGCTGAGGGAGAGAAAACAGCTCAAGAGGGAAATCAAGAAGGTCCAAACGAGATGCAAGGCAAGCATGTTCTTGGGAACTGAGAAAGAAGATGCCAGGAAAAAAGCACTGGGGTGAACATTCCAAGTGAGGGTCAGAATGCTCAGTGATGTGCTGACGCCAATTCTTGTCAAACTCTTCCAAAAAACAGAAGAGGAGAGAACGCTTTCAAACTCATTTAGTAGGGCTAGCATTACTCTGATGCCAAAACTAGATAAAGACACTACAAGGGAAGAAAGTTACAGACCAGTGTCACTGAAGATACAAAAATCCTCAACTAATTAACATCCTCAAACATTAGCAAACTAATTCAACAACACATTAAAAGGATCATATGCCATTATCAAGTGAGATTTATTTCAGAGATGCAAGGGTGGTCCAACATCTGCAGATCAATCTGTGTGATATACCTCATTAACAAAATGAAAGATAAAAATCATATGACAAAATCCAACATCCTTTTAAGATAAAGATGCTCAACAAATTGGGTGTTGAAAGAACATACTTTAACATAATAAAAGCCATATATGACAAACCATCAACTAACATCATACTCAAATGGTGAAACACTGAAAACTCTTCCTCTAAGATAAGGAACAAGATGCTTTTGCCATTTTTATTCAACATGGCACTGGAAGTCTTAGCCAGAGCAATCAGGGAAGGAAAAAAAGAAATAAAAAGCATAGAAATGGGAAAGGAAGAAGTATAATTGTATCTATTTGTAGATGATATTATATATAGAAAACCCTAAGGATGTTCCCCCAAGACTGATAGAATTAATACATGAATTCAGTAAGTTTTCAGGATACAAAATTAGTTACAAAATCAGTTGCATTTCTCTACATCATCAGTAAACTATCAGGAAGAAAATTTTTTTAAATTGTATTTGCAATTATATAAAAAATAAAATACTTAGAAATAAATTTAACAAAAGGGATAAAATAGCTATACACTGAAAACTGAAGACATTGAGGAAAGAAACTGAAGAAGACAAAACTATTTAAATAGAAAGATATTCCATGCTCATGGATTGGAAAAGTTAATATTATTAAAATGTCTGTATTACACCAAACAATCTATAGATTCAGTGAAATCCCTATCAAAATTCTAATGGTGTTTTTTTTTTTTTTTACAGAAATGGAACAATACTAACATTTGTATTGAGCCACAAAAGATTTGAAATAGCTAAAGAAATCTCCAGAAAAACAAAGTTGGAGATATATACTTCCTGATTTCAAATGACATTACAAAGTCATGGTAATCAAAAAACGATAATATTGGTATCAGACAGTAGATCAATAGAACAGAATAAACCCATTCACATATGGTAAATTAATGTACAATAAAGGAGCCATGAACATACAAGGGGGAAAGGATAGTCTCTTCAAGGGTATTGGGAACATTGGAATGCCACATGTAAAAGAATGAAAGTGAACCTCTACGTTATACCATACACAAAAATCAACTCAAAACGAAGTATAGACTTGAACATAAGATGCAAAACTGTAAGACTTCTAGATGAAAACACAGGAAGTAAGATCCTTGACATACATCTGGGCAAAGAATTTTTTTTTTATTTTGACCCCAAAAGCAAAAGCAACGAAATAAAAAACAAATAGGACTACATTAAATTACAAATATTCTATTCAACAATGAAATTAACAAAATGAAAGTCACCCAACAGAATGAGATAAAACACTTACAGATCACATATCTGATAAGGAGTTAAGACATCAAACAACTCAATAGTAAAAAACCCCCAAAATTCTGATTAAAAATGGGCAGAAGAACTGAATAAACATTTTTCTGAAGAAGATATACAAATGACCACAGGTGCTTGAAATGGCACTCAATAGCTCTAATTGTCAGGGAAATACAAATTAACACCACAAAGAGATATTACCTCACACCTGTTAGAGTAGTTATCATTAACAAAATAGAGATAAGGGTCAGCCAACACGCAGAGGAAAGACACCATTGCTGGAATGTAAATTTTACTATTGATGGGAATGTAAACTGTTGTAACCATGGTGGAAAAGAGAATGGCTGTTCCTCAAAAAATTAAAAATAGAATGGTCATAGGATTCAGCAATCCTACTTCTGAATATACACCCAAAGGGAATGAAAGAGGATGGCAGAGATGTCTGCCTTCCCATGTACACTGCAGCATTATTCACAATGACAAGTGTTTGTCAACAGATAAATAGCTAAAGAAGTGGTGAATACACACATACACACACACACACACACACACACACACACACACACACACATATATATATATATATAGTTTGGCCATGAGAAAAAACAAAATCCTGCCTTTGGAGACCTGGGCAGACTTTGAGAGCATTATACTGAGTAAAACACATATGAGAGAAAGCAGACTAGAATGGGAATAACCAGGAGCTGGGAAGCAGGGGAAAGGGAAGATGTTGGTCCAAGGGTGTAATCTTCCCACTGTAAAATGAGTAAGCTCTGGGGGCCTAATGTACGGCATGGTGATTGTACTTAATAATACTGTGCACTCTACTTGGAGTTGCCAAGTGAGTAAATCCTAAATGTTTTCATCACATAAAAGAACTGGTAATTATGTGACAGGCTGCAGAGCTAATGCGATGGTGGTAATCATACCGTAGCAATATATAGGTGCATCAAGTGTACATCTTAAACTCAAGCAATGTTATATGTCAATTATATCTCAAAAAATAAAGAAAGCATTCTTTTTACCCACATTAAAATTATAATGGGGTGGTAGATGTCTGGAAAAGTAAATCTATCCAAAAAATATCCCCAAATTTGCTTTCATCTTCCTGCATTCCCATGTTTGCTCTCCCAAGTCAACTAATCTGGAAATTCATTGTCAGTTTGTCCAGAGTCTTAAGGAAAATCCCCAGCATAATCTGCCTAATGCACAGTAATTTAATTTTTATCTGAAAATCAATTTAAAGGTCACTTGAGATATTTCTCTTTTTTAAAATTAAGTTTGTTGGGGTGACATTGTTTAATAAGAATATATAGGTTTTCAGTATACAATTCTATGGTATGTGATCTGTATATTACCTTGTCTGCCCATGGCCCAAAGTCAAATCATCTCCTGTCACCGTATATTTGACCCTGTTTACCCTTTGCTGTCTTCTCCTTCCCTCTGGTAACTGCCATACCATTGTCTGTGTCTATGAGTTTTTGTTTGTTTGTTTTTCTTTTTTATTCATTTTCTACTTTCAGTTTTATCTCCCAAGTATGAGTGAAATCATATGTTCTTAACCCTTTCTGTCTGACTTATTTTGCTTAGTGTGATATTCTCAATATCATGTATTTCTTTTAATAGCTAGGAAAAGTTTGACTTTCATTTATGACTCTCCACATTTTTCTTTGTTAAGTAAGAGTTATGTAACTTTTGTTCCAGTTTTGCTTTGGCTTCCAGGAAATTCTGAGTTTCTCTTACTGTTCAGTGGTGATAGTTAACCTTAGACTCAATTTCCAACACCGTTGTCTCTGCCATGTTGTTACATAGCCTTGTTCTGTAACAAATGGATTTATAATACCTGTCTCTATTATAAACCAACATCAAATATGGATATGTAGCAAGGATATACATAGCGATAAAAGAAATGAATAAAATATGAGGTTGAACATAAGAAAAGTTTCCCATATTTGACCAATTTTGACCTTGGGAAAAAAGTTTTAACCTAGTAATAAATAAATGAAGACATTATCTATAATCATTTTCATTCATTTTTGAAAGAGGATGTTTACCAACATCATCAGTAAAATTTGTATCTTAATGGGAAGAACACTTTCAAACTATAGATATATTCCTTCCCCTGCAGTACCCTACTCCCTTAAAAATTACTGTTGGGTGTTGGAAACTGGAAAAAATCTTTGGATACCATTTCTGTTGTAGCTTTTAGATTTTATCCCCTGGTGGTTCTTTGTTATTATCACATATAGCCCACATATTCTTAGTAAAGTATCTTCAGAAACTACTCGGAACATGAATTTAATCATAATTTATGAATAAAAATACATTTTTCTCTCCTTCTGAGTGGAAATACAAATTTCTTTAGGCCTACAGACAATCTGCTACAAACTTCCCAAGAAGAGTGTGAATGTATACTTCAAAATCAAACTCAAGTTTCCCTTCTTAACAATGTATGAAATGATAATGCCACTTATTTAATATAGACAACTTGGAGAGTTCCGGCCAAGATGGAGGCATAAATAGAAATGATTCACTTTCTTGCACAACCTAAAGAAGGATAACAACCAATTTTAAAACAAAAATATCCAAAACTACCAGCAGATCAAACTGCATGGAAGTCTGACAGCCAAGGAGTTAAGCATTCATCCAGACTGACAGCATGACAACTTGGTGAAGAGTGTTGCTCTACCCTGGCAAATACCTAAGCCTCCACCACTTACAACATAACAGGTGTGCCAAGACAAAGAAATACAGCCCAAATGAAAGAACAGATCAAAACTCCAGAAAGAGAACTACACAACAAGGAGATAGAGAACCTATCAGATGCACAGTTCAAAACACTGGTAATCAGGATGCTCACAGAATTGGTCGAGTTCAGTTGTAAAATAAAGGAAGAAGTGAAGGCTATACAAAGTGAAATAAAGAAAAATACACAGGGAACCAACAGTGACAGGAAGGAAACCAGGATTCACATCAATGATTTGGAACAAAAGGATGAAATAAACCTCCAACCAGAACAGAATGAAGAAACAAGAATTCAAAGAAATGAGAAGAGGTTTTGGAACCTCCAGGACAACTTTAAACATCCCAACATCTGAATCATATGGGTGCCAGAAGGAGAATTGGAAGAGTAAGAAATGAAAAACTTATTTGAACAAATAATGAAGAAGAACTTCCTCAGTCTGGCAAAGGAAATGGACTTCCAGGAAGCTCAGAGAGTCCTGAAAAAATTGGATCCAAGAAGAAACATCATAGTTAAATTACTCAAGCAAGATTAAAGATAAGGAGAGAATCTTAAAAGAAGCAAGGGAAAAGGAGACAGTTATCTACAAAGGAGTTTCCATAAGACTATGAGCTGATTTCTCAAAAGAAATCTTGCAGGCAAGAAGGGGCTGGAAAGAAGTATTCAACGTCATGAAGGGCAAGGACCTACATCCGATATTACTCTGTCCAGCAAAGCTGTCATTTAGAATGGAAGGGCAGATAAAGTGCTTCCCAGATAAGGTCAAGTTAAAGGAGTTCAACATCAGCAAGTCCTTATTATAGGAAATGTTAAAGGAACTTATCTAAGAAAAAGAAGATAAAAAATATGAACAATGAAATGACAACAAACTCACAACTATCAACAAGTGAACCTAAAAAACAAAAACAATCAAAGCAAACAATAGAGCAGGAGAAGAATCACAGAAATGAAGATCACATGGAGAGTTATCCGCAGGGAGGAGGAGGAGGGAGAAGGGAGGACAAGGTACAGGGAACAAGAACCATAACTGGTAGGCACAAAATAGACAGGAGGATGTTAAGAGTATAATAGGAATTGGAGAAGCTGAAGACCTTATATGTACAACCTATGGACATGAGCTAAGGAGGGCGGAATGTAGGAGGGTGGAGGTATGCAGGGTGGAGGGGCATAAAGGAGAGAAAAAGATTGGGATAACTGTAATACCATAATCAATAAAATATACTTTAAAAATATATAGACAACTTATTTAGAAAAAACTAATGTTTAGTCACAATTACAACAGCTGGAGTCAATTCCAAATGCTTTCATGAAATTCTTGTTTCAGATGTTTTTCTCACTGTGTGCTCACTGTGGCTGTGTGTTTCAGCTTATTGTGCCTGCTGTGGACAGTGAGTCTTAGAAGCAGCGAAACATTTAGGCACATCATCACAGAATTAGAGTAAAGCAGCGAAAGCAACTGTGCCAAGCTGGAAGAACACTGATGAAGTAGTCATCATTCAGTCTTTCCTCAATGAAATCCATAGTATTGAATTACTTGTCAACCCTCCATTTAATTTTTAAATGGCAAGCCAGGGCATTTTATGACTACTGATGTGCAACTTACATCAAAAAACAGTTCAGGTGAAGTTGGTTGGACCCATTTCCTTTGGGATGGTTGCTATTAGGGAAACAATTATAAGCTGTAAATATTTGTAAAAATGCTCAGTATATTCTAAAATTAGAAAAGAGTTTATCTTTCAGTTAAATTTTGTTTTCTGGACAAAATAACTCATGTTATTCAGATGTGTGGGAAAAAACAGTGATTAAATAATAAGACTCATTTATTTATTTAAGGGGAAATATCTGATAACCCATTACTGCAGTGAAGATTGTAATAATTCTGGGTGGTATACTGCCCATTTTCCAGAGGAAAGAGAATGGCTCTCTGAGAAAGGTTCATTTCCCTCAGAAATCCCCTTGGCTGTGGCTTAGTTCTCCCTTTGAGCACACAAACACACGCACAAGCACACGCACGCTCACACATGCTTTTAAAAAGTTTCCTTTGCAATAGTGTTCCACAGCAGTTTTAGCTGGGGGAAGGTACAGGAAGGAAATGTCCAAGACTTGGTGTTGCTTGGACCCTGTCATTAACATTTTCAAGTTGTTGAGTGGTTTCCACGTTTCCCACAGGTCTTCATCCTGTGAAAGCTGATGGATGGGCTGACAGAGCCTTCTAGACTTGTGTTGGTATAATATGAGCCAAGTGCCTGGAAGCCTGGAAACAATAAAACAGCAATTTTCTAAGAGATTTGCCTGCAAGAAAAGCCAGGAACATAAAAGCCTTTTCCAGTTTCCCACCCCAAGCCTCCTCTCTTCTCTCAGTCCCAGGAGGGGCTGGGGAGGACTGCATCCCATCAGGTTAACTGGGGGTGACAGGCACTGTAACCTCAGCAGCAGCAACCACACTGGCTCCGAGGGAAAGACCCCTGGGGCGGGAATCAGAAGAGCTGGGCTGCAGTGGAGACTTCCTGTCAGGAACAACAGAAGCCAAGGCTGCAGGGGTTAGGAGATGTCAGGTCTTGTCTTGTGAAAGCTTGGACAGAGCATCCAGTCGTGATGTGACAGGCAGTGGTTCCGGCTCCTCCGAAGTTAAGTCCAGCAGAGCTGGTCCAGACTGTCTGAAATTCACCTCGAGCACCGTGCACACACTGCCTTCTCAGGGGGCCGCGCCTTGAAGCTGGGTTGCTTTACATTACAGGGAAAGAAGGGATGTGGCTCCTGGACTGAGTGTCCCAAAAACAGATTTGGCATAAAGAGGTCCGGTCGAAAGTGAGGTGGGGGCTCCCATGGGGTCTTTGTCCCTCAAGTCAGTGTTTTTAAAGATTTTATTTATTTATTTTTAGAGAGAGAGGAAGGGTGGGAGAAAAAGGAGGAGCGAAACATCAATGTGTGGTTGCTTCTAGCGTACCCCCTACTGGGGACATGGCCTGCAACCCAGGCATGCACTCTGATGGGAAATCAAACCAGTAATGCTTTGGTTCACAGTCCCACACTCAATCCACTGAGCTACACCAGCCAGGGCACCTCAAGTCAGTTTTGTAACAGTAACCAATTGATCTTAATGTTCTACCTAAAGTGCCCCTTCCAAGTCCACGGCTCATTGGATACTTTCTGGTTTAAAATGCATGGAACTGTATTAATGCTGCCTACCATTACTCTTTCTTCTTTGGCAAACTAAATTTTGTCATGAAGTATTTTATATCCATGTTCACACAGTTAATCCTTATCTATTCTGAATGTTAAATAACCGAAACTTAAAATAAGCTATCTGGGTGACTTAAGAAAATAAAGATAATTTCTTTCAATGGGAGTTTGGTTAAACAATGGATCAGATCATATTCTGAAAGAAAAAATATATATTTTCATATGTATAAAATATATATTATATATTATATAGGTCCAGACCAGACCAAAAAATATATCCAGACCAAATATTATATTTTTATATATTAAAAATAATATAATTTTATATATTATAAAATTATGTATTATATATATATATTTTAGGGTTTAAAAATCATAAGCCTTAAACTCAGTGCCAGCATATATGGCCAAGTGGCAAGATAACATAAGAAATTCTCTCTGGCAGGATAACATGATGAAGACATTTACTGAGCAATGAGAGAGGAGGAACTTTTTCTCTTTTCCCCTTCAAGAGACTGAGCAGGCTGTTGCTCTAGAGACAGGATAAAGTCCCCTTATCTCAGGGGAGGGCTAGGAGACTTTTTAAAACAGGCTCAAGAAGGTAAACCAGTTATTTTTCTAATCTCAGGTTTTGACTTGTAGAGACTTATCTGCTGCACTCCCAGAAAGTGCAGGACTTTGATGCCTGGGTCGTGAATCCACAGTGCTTCAGCCCTAAAGGTCTCAGTAGGGCCAATGGCCAAGCCCCATGTCACAGACGCAGTGGGTGCCACATATAACCGGATTGTGAATAGCAATGATACTTACCTTTGAGGCAGGACATGAGCTTGATCAGGTGATCCTCTGGGTGGTAATCATGATGGTTTCAACACCAGAAGCACCCCTTTAATTTTCCTGCATTGAATACACTCCTCAAGCTTCTTGGCAATTAAGAATTAGACATCCTCCCAATGACGAAGATTTGACTTGATCTGGAAAAATTAAGTGCAATGGCTTGTGTACCCATGTATTGGGGAGATAATTTATATGTATTAATGAGGAGATAGTGGTTTCATTCCCCGCTCTCCTACCCCATGGCTAAAATAACTTTCTTAACTAATGAGTAGTAGTTACTGCAGGAGCTGAGCAGGAGTGGCCACTAATAAGGGAATTAAGGGGAATAAGGTCAGCAGAAGGCTGTAAGGCAAGTGTAAATCCAAATGTAAATTTTACTCAGAATAATTAGGGTTTGCCTAGAAGCTGATGGATTAATACCCAGTAGCAAAAAGCAGATAGTCCATGATCTATTTTCTACAAATGATGGAATGAAAAGTGGTTTGAGTCTTGGTTGGTTTCAATTGTACCTTAAAAAACCTTGTAATGAGCTATAAGTCAGAGATGAAGACACAATCCCCAGGTCTACCAGGAATACTTAAAAGTGTTCTTTAAAAAGACCTTTAAAGTTAAAACCTTTAATCCTTGGTCTGGACCTACACCTCTAGACACTGGCCCCAAAGCAGCAAAGTGTTGGATTTTGTCAATTTCTCATTGTGTAGAGCAATGACGGGAAGCCCATGCAAAGCCATCTTTCCCAGCCAGAGCTAGAAGTCAGAGCACAGGCGGGTCACGAGGCAGAAGCTAAGTGGACATCAGAAGCTCTGCTTTGGGGTCAGGAGCTGTGAGAAGCATGTGAACTCTGCCTCCCTGTCGTGAGGTGTTTCCAGAGAGAAGCTCAGATTGTGCTGGCTCGGCCTCCCATCTCCAGTCTAACCTTCTTTCCCTGCATCACCTCCAGGTCTCTCCTGGCGCCCTGCGTTCCAGACTGATTGGTCCCATTACATAAGTTTCAAATGGTGATTTCTGTCTAAACAGATGAGTGAGAGTTTTCCTTAGTTGCATCTCGTTTTACTAACATCGCTAATTTCTCTGCTTTCTTGCATCCAATCAATCATTCCACTTCAACTGTGCATTTTATTAATGAGCCACGCACTTGCTCCTTTTTCCAGATTGTTCATGAAGATGTCGAATTCTGACCGGATCCACTGTCAATTCTCATGACTCAATGCTGGCTTCCCTGGGAGATTTTATTGTCCCAAGCTGGTTTTAACACTTTTTGTTAATTCATTTTTAAACACTTTTGGGGACATAGATATTAACGTTTACCCAAGCTCCTGTCTGGGGGGTGACGGGACAGAAGGTAACATGATACATAGCACCACATACATACCCATGAAACTGTAGCCTGTACGGAGTGCATAGCACTTGGGTCATTTATTCATTCACTTTTGTATAAAGGACAGGAGAAGGATTACACCCTTCAGCTGTAACCCTCTCTGCTTTTTAGGCCATTCCAGCACTCACTTGTTTGTTGATGTGCCTTTTGTACTGATGGAAGCTCCTGATTTCAGGATATGTTCTTGGCTAGTTCTTGGGATATTTTGTGAATATTAGCAGGTTATTGAATAGCTGTGAATTTCATAAAGGTGGCTAACATTCAACCCCGGGGCTAGCCATAGGTTTCATAACCAGAAGAACAGGAGTTCTTTCCTGGACTTTACTTGCCTGTTTTCGTTCACTCTCTGTGTAAATATGGTTTTAAATTTGCGGCTTAAATTCAAGGAAATAAACCATTAGATGAGGTTGATTTTCTTTCTGTTTTGTGGTTGCTAGATACTGAAAGTGTTCAAGCTCCAGGCATATCCCATCACCAGCTTTTTTGTCTTTGCTGTGACCCCTGAGGCACCTTCTTATTTTCTATTAAAATACTTTAAAAGGTCAGCTGTTCTGTGCGGCAGCCACTGAGGAGCAGCAGCCATGGCTCTGCACCACCCCATGGCCATGAGCCTCAGTAAGGGCCACAAGGTGACCAAGGACAAGAGCAAGCCGAGAGGCACAGCCGCCCCCGCGGACACCTCACTGAGTGCACCAAGTTCATGCAGGATGTTATCTGAGGGGTGTGTGTGGCTATGCCCCCTACAAGTTGACCTGCTATGAGGGACCTGAAATTTATCAGGAAAAGGGTGGGGACACATATTCATGCCAAGAGGAAGAGAGAGGAGCTGAGCTATGTCCTTGCAGCTGTGAGGAATGTAGCAGCCAAGAAAGACTGAGCCCCATCCCCTCTGTGTAATAAAACCTATTCAGAAAAAAAAACCCAACAAAACTTGTAAAAAAAAATAAAGCTTGGTGTAGTGAAAGCTGAATATAAATGATTATCTGTGCTATTAGTTTAACATGTAAAAATATTCACTTGAGCACAAGTTGAAAGAAAAAAAGAAAAAAGCTTGATTTTCCAGGTTGTATAACTCTGGGTAAATTATTCTTTATTTTAGAATAATTTTCTTTAACATTAGAAAAGGAGTTATTTATGCATTATACTCTTGTATATTCCAGGTGAGGATATGTTCTTTCCAAACTATGAAAATTAAGGCTGTTAGAATCTTTTCAGGGAAATATTTTCCTCCCAAATCTTTCAGTTTGGATCCCCAAGTGAAAATGGATCTGCCATTAGCTAAGTGCTGTGGCATTTCCTGAGCAAAGCCAATGAACATCTCGCCAGGTAATAGCATCTCTGAAGCAGCTTTACTATTTTATTTCAGGTGTCACGTGGACTAGCACATGCGATCAGCAAACCGTTTTGGAATGTTAGTCATCCTTTCATGTATGCATGTTCCAGCTACAATGATGCTTATTTAAATTATATTGTTAAATTACCTTACGCTAATTAGTAAACCATGGTATAATGTATTGTACTGTTCATATCGTTTATATGAGTATGTACCCATGTATTATCTGTATGGATAATATATTATGGTACATTGTATTGTATTGCATGGCGTATTTTAGAGTGGTGTATTATGCTATCAGGTAACACCATGATATGATGTAGTACAGTATGGCATAGTTTAGCCTAGCATAGAGTAATACAGTGTAGCATCGAGTGGTATGGTATAGAGTGGAACACTGTAGAGTGGTTGGTATATTCTAGAGTTGCCCGGTATAGTACAGAGCTGCATGGTAGTTAGAACAACGACTTTGGAGTCACAGACTTAGTTTTCAAAATGTGGTCCTATCACATATTAGGTATACGATCTTGAGCCTATTACTTAATGTTTCCAAGCCCCAATTTCATGACCTGAAAAATGAAGATGAAAAATACTTACTATGCATTATGAGGACTGAGTTGTGAGGGTCACGGAGGTGGTGTACCGAGGGGTATGCACTGGCCGTTCATAAGCCTTCAGCAAACACTCTCATTTCCTGTCCCTCACTGGCAGTGGGGTGAATGCTACAAGTCCTGGCTTTAAGAGAAGTGCCTTGCTAAGAGCATCTAATAATGTTTGGCTAGGACATGATTGATGAGTGGTTGGGTATTTCATATTTACCTCCTAAGACTAACATTTTAAGTAAACCTCCGAATCACTTATGATATTTTATAGGGATAGGAAATGACCCTGGAAGGATATGGAGTTATTAAGTCTTGGCATTACTGATGAGCACAGGAGAGAAGGGATTTTAGAATGACTCATAAATGGTAAGTAGCTTCAGGCCTTTGTAGCTAGGGAAATGCAATGTTAACACCATAAACAAGTGATTCATACCCATGAAATTGTTATTTTATTTTGTGTTTTTCTCTTCCAAAACACGGAGAAGGGAAAGACTCAGATGTGCTTAAATATTTGCTCTCCAGAATAGTGACAGTAAAGCATGGGAAGAACTGGAATCAAAATGAAAACCCTGTGAAAAATACTGTGGGAATCAAATGTTTAAGACATTGAAGTGTATACACATAAATTTGCTGCAAATTTCTTTCCTACTTGACTACTCACAATGACCCTAACCTGGGCTGGCTCTGATGTGTCTCAGATTTAGAAGTGCTTGGCAAAGACGAGTGCACCCGTACACACAGAACTTCTGTGCCCCCACTCAAAGGAAAACCCTTGCCAGAGGAATACACTGAGCTCAAGACTTCACAGACTAGGGGAGGAAATGAGAAATGTAGGTGTTATATACAGAGGATCAATTTTACTTTAAAAAATGAAATGTAATGACAAACACATCGAAATGAGATTGGGAGACTGAATTCAATGCCTACTCTGACATTTCCTGATGCTGTGACCTTGGCCGATTTTCTGAGCCACAGTCCCCGCACCTGGATTACAGAGAGAATGTCACTGCCCTTCCCTGTCATCTAGAGGAGCTGTGACTATTCAATGAGACCACGTATATGAGACTACTTTAAAGAGTGAAAATACTATGGGTTGGCCTCATTGTCCTTATTAAAGGAGGAAGAGAGAGGCAGGAGGAGAAAGTGGGAAGAGTAAGGGCTTTGGAAACAGGCTTGTGTTTCATAGCATCTTCCGTTCTCCTCTTAGTAACTTTGTGGCCATAGGAAAGGCACTTAACTTTTTTTTTTGGCCTTAGTTTTCTTATATGTACATGAAGAATGGATTTAATAAGCACTGCCCCATAGTTGTTTTAAAGATTAAGAGAGGTAACATATGTAAAATCATGGATATTTTTATTTGCTATTTTAAATCCCATAGCTCATGCCCCTGAATGTGTCAGGTCTATTTCTTCATAAAAGCACTTAAATTTGGAGGGGCCGAGCGGCCAGCTCAGATTTACTGAGCCATATACCAGCAGACACAGAATTCCTGCTAAATTTGTCTCAATCAGAGTATTTAAAGAATGTTTTGGAAACTTTAATAGTCCAAGACCTTGAAAAATACCTGTTTTGACTCAAAGATGACTATAGCTTTCATGAAAACAATAAAATACATCTTACATTTTAACGCTAAGAAACAATATGAAAGCTTAAGGGTATTTTAGAGGCTTTTTCTCTTATGTTGAATAATTTTCCTGCGGCTACATTTCAACTGAGCTTCAAATGCACTCTTCTTTCGTTTTCAGATCAAGTTTTCTAGTGTTAAGAAAGGGGGTGGGGAGGGGAAAGAGGTTAGTGAGATTCAAATAGCTTTAGATTTCCTAAGCAAACCAGATACATGTAAGAGCACTCTGACGATTTGTGCCTCTTCCAGTGACTGGAACCAAGTCAGCAAAGTAACCTATCTGCTTTATTCTGAGATTATTGTTACTATTATTATTGGATCCTCCAGTTTGTACCAGGAACCTCTGGAGCAGGCTTGGAATGAGGCACTGGGTGGGTAACATCCCTCTGGACGTGCCTCAGTTCCAGCAAAGCCAAACTTCTGTGTAACTCTTACCTGTTTTACCCTCTCAGTCATTAATTCCAGTGGAATTCTATTGACATAAACAGGAAAACATTACACCTGATTTTTATCACATGGAGCTAAAGGGAATTTCTGTCTTGTAATGTTTCTCTCAATGGAAGTAGGACTTTCTTACCACTTTTTAAACATCTGCTGCACCTGCCCTTGAGGGGAAGTGACGAGGAAGACCGACACCATTTAGAATCCAGCACGTGCTGTGCCACGATCCCCATCACTCTTGTTGAGCAGACAGGTTGGGGCAGCTGCCGTGTGTGGTCTTAAAGAAGGGCTTGGGGCTCGAAAGCTTGGCAACATTTCCCAGCTTTTACGGAGGTATTGCTGTATTTTCTACGTATGCTGGATCTATTTTTTACGTGGTGTACAGGAAGGACTATATGGAGAGTCGCCTGTGCCTGTAGGGTTCGAGCTCCTGTGAGTTTCTATGATCTACATGCGAGATAGGACCTAGGCTCCATCAGGAGAGTGACATCCACTCACACACTGTGTAACCGGGCATTTGGACCTTGAAGGCAGGGGGCGGTGCAGCACGGTGGCTAAGAGTGCGGCCTCACCCTCACGTCGCTCTAGTTGAGTTAATATGTTTTTAATGACCAGTAAGCTGCAGGGTGTTTTGCAGTTCAGGAACAGCAGCAAACTGAAACACATACATGCACACATACACAGACTGACACAGACGCACACGTGAGACTTTCTACAGCGATGAATTTGAGCATTTGAAAGCTACAAGTTAGTACAGCCTCTATGTTTTTAAACACACAAGTGGTAGTATCTTTTTGATTCTTTCAGCACCATAAGGTATCTTGGTAATACAACTTTTGATTTTTTGTTGTATAATTGATGTATGACAAGATGTTCCTGTTTAAACAGTTCAGTAAGTTTTGACAAATGCGTAACCTCATGTCAACTCCACACCAGTGAAGATGGAGAACATTTGTATAAGCCCAAAATGTTCCCTTGTGCTTGTTTACATTCTGTTCCACTGTCCTTGTCACCACGAGTCAGCTGTCTGTCACCATATGTTAGTTTTGTCTCATCTGGAAAGTCATGCAAATGGAATTATGTCTCACGTACTCTGTATCTTTTCTTACTTTGCATTATGCTTTTGAGATTCATCCACAACATTATGTCTGTTAGTGGTCGGTTCCACTTGATTGCTGTTAATAACCTGTGTCTTCCCATGCTGAAAATCCTCTTTCCTATCTACATTAATGTAGTTAACTTGCAAGGTGGGGCAAATATAGGCTTACAGTTGCTTGTATGGAAAATAATACAATAATTAATAAATAATAAAAGAATGAACTGTGTTTCGTATATTCACAACTGTTAACCTATTTTTCCCCCACCCTGTATTTGTTTTATCCTGTGAAACATACCAATGATTTTGGAATTATCTTTAATGCATTAATCTTGTTTTGATAATATTTCTTACTATTTTTAACTTAAAGGTGGAAATGTATAGTAAGTTATGCTTTTTAAAGTGTTCTTACAAGGCAACTGGGGCTCCCAAAGTTGGATCAAATGGATACCATGGCAACTGAGCTTGGCTTTGATGAATTTCTAAGGATATGGCCTTAGATGTTATGAAATTCTTCCTAAGCTGGGGGACTTTGAAGTGACTTTTGTTTGGTTTTACTGGCTTTTTAGATTTGCTATCATATTAACATTTTGGCACCAAACATGTAAACTGCTATAATAAAAGTGAAATAGGGCCCTGGCTGGTGTGGCTCAGTGGATTGAATGCCAGACTGTGAAGCAGAGGGTTGCTGGTTCAATTCCCAGTCAGGGCACATGCCTGGGTTGCAGGCCAGGTTCCCCAGTGTGGGGAGTGCAAGAGGCAACCCCACATTGATATTTCTGTCCCTCTCTTTCTCCCTCCCTTCCCCTCTGTCTAAAAATAAATAAATAAAATCTTTTAAAAAATAGTAAGACTTCAAATAAAAGTTAAAAAAATAAAATAAAATAGGTTTTAATTAATAAGCCCTTACTCTATGCGATTCTGCATATTATCCTTTATCTCATTTAATCCTGAAACTAGCCCTGCAAATCAAGTCTTACTGAGCACCTAATGACTATCAGCTCTTAAGGAGCTCACAGTCTACAGGAGGAAGCAAACATGAATGAAGGGATGATCCTTGTGATGCTAAGATTGGGAGCCATGAGAACATATATCAGGGGAGCCAAATCTAGTTTTAGGGGCAACTAAGACCTAGCCAAAGAAGTAACCTTTAAGAAGGGACTTGAGGGACAAATAATATCAGCCCAGCCAGAAAAAGTACTAAGAATGTTCCAGTGTGAACAACATGTTTGCACACCTGGAAGTGAGAATGGCCCTGGCAAGCAGGAGGAATTGGTCAGGTTTTTGATGTATTTGGAATGCAGAGCTGGAAGCAGAGGGGGCCCAGCTGAGCCAAGGTGTGCCTGAGCAAGGACCAACTGGGGAAGGCTGCAGTTGGGGATGGGTTTTGAATATTGCTCACTCCAGAACGGCAGTGATGTTTTACATGCACCTATGTCTGAAGATTCAGAGAAATGAATGCCAGTGGTTTTTTGGTAAGAGAATTCAAAGGGGGAAAAATTTCAGTGGTTTCTCACATTGATCATTGGAATAACATGATGCCAATGTATTTATGACATTCGCTTTATAAATTACTTTATTATTGCAATCCTAATAATATTCTCACCCCCAGGGAAAATCATTCTTGGTGTTTCTGAGGTGGAATTCAGAAGACATTTGAAGTGGGAGGACAGATTTCTATCATGATGCTGTTTTTAGCTAAAAAGAATTTAATTTGCAAATATTAATCTGATACTTTTCATACACAATATTTTATTTTTAAAAGTTAATGGTTACCACATAGAACACTTCTATGTGAAAAATTTAAGAAATTGATTAAAACAGTCAATGATACATATCTGTGTATTTTAAGGGCAACATTTACATTGAAAATTGCCTCTTGGTTTTACCCTTAGAGTAAGTGAATAAGTCTAGTATTACAGATTCTCAGGGCAATTGTTGGGAGACCAAGACAAGTATGATTATTAATCACATTGAGAAATTAGATGCAGCAGAAAAAGAATTGAAATGAAATTCACTGAACCAAAGTAATGCATATTGGAAAGTATACAGATTGCCTGGTTTGGTGTGAGATTCAAGTAATGTTTGTGTATTTGTTATGACCTAGAATAGAGATCAAAAATGAAGAAAACATTACAACTTTCTTCTTGGAATGAACAGGTTAGGAACCAGGGGAATATATACATTTTACATGTTGATATTATTTTAAAACATAAGGTAAAGTGATCATTCACATTGGTATTACTATAATATTATGGAGGTTAAATATAGGTGGGGTCTGAGAATTGGATGTTTGACTTAATCCAACAAATGTTTACTCCAAGAATATGTATAATATAAAAAGTAAAATATTGGGTGTGACCTTATATAGAAATAATAAAATATTAGAAATGAATTGATTTAAGATATTCATCACCAATGCACTATCAGTTCGATAAAAACTTTTTCTTTAAAGTTATTTTTGTTGCTAGAAAGGATTTCTAGTTACAAATTTGGGTTTTAGAAACATTATAAATATAGAAGAGCTTGAAAAAATTCGGGCTCTGTTGTCACAGCTCCTGTCCCAGAGCACCTTGACCGGTCTTTCCTTCTTTTTTTCAGTGCTCCACACCCACTGGTAGCACCAATTTCCCTGAATGGCTTTTCTCATGTCATTCCCTGGGTTGGGAATCTGCAGAGACTCCCTTTGTTTTACTACATCAATCTACATTCTTCCACCTGCCTTTGGGACCATCACTACTTTCTTTTCATCAACAATCAGTTCTTATTTTTTTAAAAAACATTAATGATCTATAAATTTCATAGATTTATTCAGCAAGTGTTTATTGAGGAAAGGCAACATCAGATTAGTGTTTTGGGAAGAGCACTCCAGATCCAGGCTGGGTGTGCCAAGAGAGCTGTGGAGCGGTCCGTCCGAGCCTGCGCAGGAGTCCTGGGGGGAGATGATGATGGCTTGAAGCGGGGTCTTGGCTGTGGAGAGGGAGTGAAAATTATGGTTTTGCAATCTACTTAGGAGGTGTATCCCTCCCACTCACCAGAAACTCACTGTCCCTAAATTTTCTGCCAGTTCTTTTACCTTTAAACTCCACTTGAATGACCACTTCTAGCTATGGGACCCATTGCTCTAGCTGTGAGTGTTGAAAAACTTTATATATTTGTTTTTTTTTCCATTCCTAAAAAATGTGGACCAAAAAAGGGCCACATACTAAACCTGCCAGGCTCCGGGAATGCCCATATGGAGGGCCTTACAAAGGTAGAGAACAAAAATAACCACACAGGAGCACACACAGGGTGGTACAAGCATACAAAGTCCAAACTAAAAGTGGGTTGTGGTGAGTAGTCACATCCTAGCTTGGAGCTTCCTTGACAAAGGTCAGTATTTACCTTTGAAATGGTCTATTGTCTGTGCATCTACAATAAATACCTTTGAAATGTCAGAGTGTTTTTTTTTTTTTTTTCCTGACCTCTTGAAGGTACAACATTGGGCACCAGAGCAGGAGACTAGAGAAACCCTCACTGTTGTCTTCTTGCCCACACACCATTGCTATGCGCTGGAACTATTCACTATCCTGCACCCACCTACGTAAAAGAAGTATGTATCGCTACATTTTGCTTTTTATACAATCTTTGAGATTTTCCTGATTTGCTTTCTTCTACCTCTTGAATCTACCACCAATGGATTTCATGCACCCCTCCTCACATCTCCTGCTTTGGTTCTAATCTATAAAGTAAACTGCAAAACTGCCATTCTCCAAAGCATTTTTTTCCCTTGGCAATCATCATCATTTTTGTTCAAACAAACACGAGATTTTTTTCTTAGGCTGGACATTCTTTCATTGACAACAAAATATAATAATAGTACCTGCTCTAAGTAGCTGTTTTGAGGCTTAAATGGCTCAAAGCTTGTAAAGATTTTTAGCTCAATGCCTGGCATGTAGTAAAAACTCAACAAAAGTTAGCTGCCAGTATTACTACTACATCTTTCCTGATTAGTCTAGAGCATTTAGTTTACATACAGAACAGAACCATTTAATCTTTGAACTGAAAGAGATCTTAGAAACTGTCCCATCATTTTCTCCCATTTACACATTTAGAAATGTAGTCACAGGGGTGGGGAAGGTGGGAGTTCCTCAGTGCTAGTTCCAGAAATGGAGCCTGGGTCTCCTGTCTCCAAGGTCAGTGCCATTTGCCCTGGACCACAGACAGACCTTTTTTGCACACCAGTGTTTTTTTTAATTTTAGATAAAATTTAAGCAGCTTTAGGGTGTGGCCCCTCCTCTGTTGATTGGTCCAGTATTCAGCCCAAAGCTTTGCACTGAAATGCTTGCTGTAAAGTGGAATGAAATTTGATGCTTCATGTTACCAATTGGATTAAATGGATATATGGGCTAAACCATTTTCAGTTCCTTGTCACCATATAATGGGAGAGATTAAAGCAATCTAATGAGTAATACCTTATTTAATAACCATCTTACCGGGTGTATTTTCTGAATTACTAGATCTAGTATTTCCTAATGATCTAATGCTTGAACTGCTCTCTGAGGAAGTGAGGCTCTTCTTGGGCTGCGACAATTTGGTTAGGATACCTCGGAGTCTACTCAGGTGAACACTTGCTAATATGCTCTTCCAGTTTACTGGGCTGTGAGGGAGAACCAGGGCCAGTGCTTAGAAAACACTTTTTCTAAGTGTTTTCCATTGCAGAGGTGGAGATGCCTATGTAATCTCTTGCATAGGTTCCTTTACTCAGTCAGTGGTGTAACAAGAGATAAAGATAGAAATAGGGAGATAGATAGACAGATAGGGAGAGATTTACTTTTCTGCATTCCTGAGTTAAGAAAAATATCTTACATAATTTGTTATTCACTTTTCTATCATATAAAGCTGAGCATGCCTTTTGAGTGGCCTAATTGGTACCGGTAGAATGTTTGTGGTCCTGCGGCATAACACAGGTAGATTCAGTTTGCCCAGCTACTCAGTATTTACCGAAGTGATGATTTTAAGACTTTCCACCGGGAAATAAATTTATTCACAGTTCCCATCTTAAGAAACCTTAGTCCTCAGCTTACTGTATAAACAATTTTTCATATTACCCACGTCTCCTTTTTCTTACTGCCCTGATTCCCTGTTGTCTTTCTCATTCTCAGTGTCTACATTTTTATTTCCATCTTCTCATTTCTTTTCCTCACCTCAGTTTTTAACAATAAGCCTTGTTGTTAAAACCTTCCAAATTACCCCGCAAACAATAATAACTATGATAGCAAATTGTTCCTATAACATCCAACTCTGAGGATACTGTGTTGTGACCATTCAAGGCTGGGCAGGTTCATGGTACTCGTGCAGATGGAAAAATATTCATGGAGCTGTTGGGATGTCTGGCGTGCCTTTGTTCACGGGTGGGTGAGCCACATAAGCTGCAAGCCACATGTCCCCCTGCATGGCTCTGCATGGCACATGTCGTGGCCCTTGCTCTCCACTGTGGCACCCATCGTGGCACCTGTCCCTTGCATGAGTCTCTGTCATCATTGAACCCAGCAGGGAGTCCCTACCTGTTTAAGTACCAGAGGGGGACAAAGTCAGAAAACTGCCAGAACATTACATAATATAACATAATTCTGTGCATGTGAGCCCACTCCATGTTATGGGAACAGTTTATTGGACCCAGCCTCAACGCTATGAGAACACTGGTTATCAGGCCCCTCCAAGGCTGTGGAAACACTGCTTCCCTTAGTTACCCAGACACCTGGGTGAGGAAGCCAGACTGCCTCCACTTACCCTACAGATGCCAATTTTTATAGAATGATAGAGTTTTAGAATTAGAAGTGATGCAAAAGAGTTTGATGGCTATCTGGATATTCTTGTCAAGAGCCTGCTCCTGGAAGTAGGTTTAATTATGGCCCCCAAAGATATCCCTAGAAACTGTTAATGTTACCTTATTTGGACAAAGGGGTTTTGCAGATGTGATTAAGTTAAAGCTCTAGAGATGAAGAAATAATTCTAGATTATCTGGGTGAGCTGTAAGTGCAATTACACGTGTTCTTGTAAGAGAGGCAGTGGAAGGTGTGTGGGATAAACAGCTTTCATTTTCTCAGGTGTTTCTAATGCTGCAGTTGGTACTCATTGTCTCAACTCCTCCATTATCCATTCCAAATTCATCTCACTTCTCCTTTCACTTCTACAGGTCTTGGTGTTTTAAACCTGTGTGATATTGTGACTTATAATAAAACACATAAATGTATACATAGTTGGTCTTTTTCCAGAACAGAGCTTCTAAAATCCTTGGAATTCCCTAAGTGGTAAGAGCTATAAAGGGGAAAAGGCTGTCCTTTGTTATTCAAAACAAGCCTCTTCCTTTTAAAAAAAGTTTTATTTTTCAATTACAGTTTACATTCAATAGTATTTTGTATTAGTTTCAGTTGTACAGCATGGTGGTCGGACAATCATATACTTTACAAAATGATCCCCCAGATATTTATAGTACCCACCTGGCCCCATACATAGTTGTTACAATATTACTGACTGTATTCCTTATGCTGTACTTTACATCCCTGTGACTGTTTTGTGACTGCCAGTTTGTACTTCTTAATCCCTTCACATTTTTTTTACCCAGACCTCCAATACCTCTGCTCCTTGCAACCATCAGTCTTTTTCTATTTTGTTTGTTAGTTTATTTTGTTCTTTAGATTCCATATATAAGTGGCTTTCAACCACTTTGGTTTAGGTTGATAAGGTGAGTTTCAGAAAGCCCGAAAGGATGGGGGGCCGGTTGCCTGGGAAACCAGTCACATAATTAGAGGGCCTGGAGTTTCAGCTCCACTCTTTTGACCTCCAGGGAGGGGAGAAGGTTGAGTTGATCACTGATGGCTGATGACTTAGTCATGTCTGTGCAATGAAACCTCTGTCAAAAAATCCTAACTGAAGTTCAGAGAGCTTTTGATTGATGAACTCATGGAGGTGCTGGGAGCCAGGTGTGCCTGGAGAAGGCGTAGAAACTCCATGCTCCCTCCACCATATCTTGTTCTTCTGAGTTGTATCCTTTTATATTGAACCAGTAATCTAGTACATAAACTGTTTTCCTGAGTTCTGTGAGCCAGGCTAGCAAATTATTAAACCCAAGGAAGGGATGTGGGAACTTCCCATCTGTAGCCTGTAAGTGAGAAGCACAGGTGACAACCTGGACTTGCACGGGCTTCTGAAGTCAAGGCAGTCTTGTGGGACTGAACCCTTAATTTGTGGGATTTGATGCTGTCTCTAGGTAGATAGTGTCAGGATTGAGTTATATTATAGGATACCCGGCTGGTGTCGAAGAATTGCTTGGTGTGGATAAAACCCATATACATCTGGTGGTCACAAGTGGAGAGCAGAGCGTGGAAAAACAGAAGTTTTTCATTTACAAAGGGGATGTGACTCAAACCCTCTTTTTTGAGATGTGTAAGCCCTTGATAACCATTTCCTTCTTAGACCAGCATTGCAATGAACGTCATTTACAGTCACATTTGGACAAGGAAATACCAAAAGTCACCCGGTGCATCTCCTGACTTAGTCACACATTCCACTCTGCCTCATTATGTAAGAACAGCCTTGCCTCATATTCCTGACCAGGGTCAGTTATCCCTGCCAAGAGGCTGGCTCATTTCTCAGCTGACAGTCCCTGGGCACAAGAAGTCCAAGGTGCTCTCAGCAGTCATACGTCAATGGGCCCCTTGCTTCATCCTCTGAAGAAGACAAAAACCTTTAAGCATGCAGAGCCCAGGGTTTTGGGGAACAGGAAGCATAATATTCCCAAGGGGATGGGGAGTCATGGTAATTGGAGTCATCCCTGCTTCCAATCTTTGTTTCCTGAATGCAGGTATTCTTTCTGTTAGGACAATCTCTGGAGGATAGCACTTCATACAACAACCTGGTAGCTAGGTTGTACTTTCCACGGGGTAGTAGAATACTCTATCAGACTGGCTACTTCTGGAGAGTGTGGCATGGGATACAACCAGTGCACCACTTCGAAGTGTGACCCCTGGCTGGATGCTGTGTTGTGTGGAATCTGGCGTCCTGCAGTTCCTGGATAGTGGTACAGGCTAAGTTTAGTGGGCAGCAAAAGCAAATACACACAAGGAAAAGTTGTCTATTCCTGTGAAAATAAACCAACAGCCCTTCCAGGATGGAAGGGGCTTGATGTAGTAGACTTGCCACCCATACCTAGATCAGCTTTCATTAGTTGGACCCCAAGTTGTTGGGCACATTTGTAGCCATTCCTGAGTGGCACTGTTACGCTTACACCACTCTACAAAGCACCTTCAGAAGGAACCAAGCTCTGGGTTTTCCCCTCTTCTGTCAGATCCTCAGATGAATCTCCCAAGTGGCCACTGGTGGAGATGGAGGTACAGCGCTAGTGCGCAGTTGGTAGGTGACACAGAGGTCTGTGCTTCCTCCAGGGAGTTTACACACTGGCTCTGAGGAAGCGTATGTGTAGGTACGTGTCTTAGTGAATTCCGGTAGCTATAACAGAATTCATAGACTGGTGGTTTATGAACAACAGAGATTTATTTTCACAGTTCTGGAGACTGGGAATCTTAACTCAAGGTGCCAGCAGATTTGGTGTCTGATTGGGGTTCACTTCCTGGTTCACAGATGGCCGTCTTCTCACTGTGTCCTCACCTGGTAAAAGGGGTGAGAGAGCTCTCTGAGGTGTCTTTTAAAAGGCATTAATCTCATTTACGAGGGCTCCATCCTTACCACCTAATCACCTCTTGAAGGTCCCACTTCCGAATACCATGACCTTGGAGATTAGGTTTCAACATGTGAATTTTGTGTTAAGCAAATAGTTAGTTTATAGAAATATACATAAATTATTTATTATAAATTTTACTGATATGAAGAATGTGTAGCACCCAATTTTCAAAAAAACAATAAAATAAACAATACTCTTTAAATTCTGTATAGTCAAATGATTCTTACAGAATGCTTTTGTTGATTTTTGTCAAATTCTTGCACCTATAGCCAACCTATGCTTGCAAGTGACAAATAAATATAGTTCTGACATGAAGATTGAAATTTTTATTTACTTTACTTACTTTAGAATTTGACTCCTTTGTCACTGACTTACTGGTTGAATGGGACAGCAGTTCTCATTTTTTGCTACAAATTTTATTGTTTTATTATTTTTTAAATTGTTGTTCAAGTACAATTGTCTCTATTTTTACCCCACCAAGCACCCACCTCCCCACACTGTTCTCCACAGCGGCTGCACCAGCCTGCAGTCCCACCCACAGTGCACGAGGGTCCCCTTTTCTCCACAACCTCTCCAACACTTGTTTGTCGCTTTGGTTATGATGGTCATTCTGACCTGTGTGAAGTGGTATCTCACTGTGGTTTTAATTTGCATCTCTCTGATGGCTGGTGATGCTGAGCATCTTTTCCTATGCCTCTGGGCCCTCTGCAGGACAGCAGTTTTCTAATACAAAAATAATATTTCTTCATTTTTTGTGCTGTTCACAATGTAATAACCGTAGAAATGACATACTTTTATACTTAGTCTATATTAAGATTTTTTTCCTCTTACATTCTATGTAAACAATAAAACAATGGATTAAGCTCTCATTTGCAGTGTTGCTAAGTTACATGGTGTAAGTACTTCCTAAGTGGCTGATTTAAAATGATTGACATGATGTCCCTGAGTGTGGAGTTGCGAGAAGATGTGCTGTAGCACACTATTACAGAGTATTTCCACCATCTGGACATAGAGGACATACATAATTTCAAGAGCATAGGTAATGGTATAATACAGTAAAATGATTAGGAATTAATAAGATTTGAGTGTTTCTTGCCTTTGTTTTAAATACAATTTATTTAATGTTTTATATAATTTAATTTTTAATGATGGTTTTATTTAATAATTGGCTTACCCAAATTCCTGGACATTGAATATGAGGTAGCACAAGCCAGCTCTGCCACCTCCGGCTTTACTTGTACTCCCTCACGCGTCACAATGCTTTCATGTGCGTTCAGCTCTATGACTTGGTGGGCCTGGCAGAATCCGGATCACCACAGCCCTGTCACTCGGTACCCCACGGGTTCGTCAGTGTATCTCTACCAAACCCAGCAGCACACCAGGAGCTGATTTTCAGTGTAACTTAGCACCGCAGATGGCATGGCCTTGCCCTAGAACCCTATGGGTCTGCACTGATTCTCCCCTAGGGACTTGCCAGACTCTTCGCATAGTGTATTTTGTCACCACTGATACCTTTAACGTAGGGTCTGTCCAGATGCACGGCCTGGGGAAGGGCAGCTCGCATCACAGCTTGGAACTGCTGCACAGTTCTTTCCTGCTTCGGGGCTCTCTGAGCTGGCAGATTTCGGGCCACTGTGTCTGAGCCGGACTAGTATTCCTAGGTGTGTCTTATGCTGCCTCCAGAACCCACTGTGCTTCCTTTTTGAGAGGTGGAGGGTGCAAGATGTAGTGATTTGTTTTTTCTTTGGAGGGACTGTTCTGCTACCTGAAACCCAAATGCTTCATTGATAAGACAGGTCTCCTAACCTTTGCAGGATTTCCCTCCCACCCTCAGGAGGGCATGTGTCTTACCAAGGTCTCCAGACTTAGTGGCCAGAGGTGAAGTGGGAGCAAATCCTTAGAGGTGAACGAAATGTCTTGGGAGTGCTCTTGGGATAGAATTGGGATTGGGGAATGGGAGCAGCTGTGCCATGATGTGGTTTCACTGAAGGCCCCTTGGGGAGAATTGAAGCTGAAATGGTCCCACAGAGTTGTCCCTAGTTAGGGCAAGAGCATCAAGCTGGCCTTCAGAACCCCAATTCCATCAGTCATGGGACACATGCTCCTCCTGGCAGGGGGAGATGACCTTGATGGTGATGATTCTTTTCAGCCAAGGCAATTCTGCAGAGAACCGACACCCGAGGATGGCCTGCCTGTTGCACTCCGGGACCTGGGGGGTAAGTCTTGCCCCAGTCTTGCCCTCTGAAGGAGGATCTGGAAGGTCCCTCAGAGGCTCACCAAAGGACCTGAAAGAGTTAACCGACTTTCAAACACAGAGACATATCTAGCGAGAGGCTGTCTGGGATATCTAATTATTGACAGATTATAAATTGTGCTTTAAGAAGAAAAACGACCTTTGAAGGAGACAGGGATGATGAGGAGCCAAAGCCAGATGATGTACACAGTTAGCAGGAAGAGTTCAAACACCTGCAAAGCCCAGAAAATAATCATCAGTCCCAAGTGATCCATTTGGAGAAGGGAGAGGAAATTGCTCCACATCTCCCAGATTGACTTAAGAGCCTAAGTAAAAAATAAAATGGGGAGATACGTTTCAGAAGCTAATTCAGTGTGGAGACCCAAACAAAAAATTAAAGCTGGAGCCTCTGGACAAACAGGGCTGGGCAGGCAGGGAGTGTATGGCCTTTCTCGTGGTTTTCACAAAGGGGCTTGGGAAGCTTCGTTCCCCCGCGGTTTCCAACGCCAAGTGGGAGACAGAAAGGCCCAGGAAAGGAATGCAGAGAGGGCAACCAGATGGGAGTGCGGGTGGGATGCGGGAGAACGTGTCCCCAGGCAACTGCTGTTGTCTAGCCTGCAGCCACTTTTCTCTCTGAGGGAGGGGTGTGGGGTTGGAGGGGTGCGGGGTTTGAGTAGCGCCACAGCTAAGCCCGCCACCCTCCCCACCCCTGCTTGCCCTACTACTTGAGACCCTCCCCAGTCCCGTTAGGGGAGCAGAAGAAAAATGGGGGTGGGGGGGTGACCATAGCTTGGCAAGGCAGCCCTGCACTATGATGCTCAATATATGTTAGTGAATGAATGATTGCTCTTTTGAGTATTTAGGAACTTCTCCAGATAATTAATAAGGTTGCCTCTTCTTTCCTCCCTCCCTCCCTCCCTCCCCCCTTCCCTTCCCCTTTCCCTTCCCTTCCTTCTCTCCTTTATTATTTTTTCATTCTGCAGATAGTGTCCCTGGTCCCATTTCCTAACTAGGATGTCTCTGGACACACTAGAGGTCCTGGTTACTGGGGAGTGAAGGACCAGCTCTGATTTCCCGGAGGGTGCTCGTGGCTTTCAGCTGGAACCTGCTCTGGCTTTGACCCCTTTGACTCCTGTTGGGGAGAAAGTGTGGAGGCCCTCTTTCTCCTGGACAGCATATTGAAGCAGGACTGTTGGTGGATCCTGCCCTAAAGTCTGTAAATACCCTAAGGGGGAACCCAGAACTACAGGGAGTTCTCTTCCTACCCACCTAAGTCAGAACTAAATTCCTGCTTTCCCAGAAAGGGGCATTTTCTTCTTCTTTCTCTCAATTAACAGGCAGGAAGCCATGGAATTTTTTTCCTTCTTGGATTAAGTTGAGTACAAAGACCTGAAAATAGCTTCTCCTCAAAGCAGTTAACGTGAATCCCTGCTCTCGTCAGCATTCTACCAATCACAGACCGTTAAGAGAAAGAAAAACCTTTGCTAAAGCTCACCAACCCTGCAATCACTTTTACAGAGAATTCTTAATGTTTTCTGATGTAATTTGTATTACTTGCTGACTTCCTTTTCTGAGGGTTTATTTCCCCCACTCTGTCCTTTTTTTCTGGGACTTGCCACCTTCTACATGGAGTTAGAGATCTTTCTTGGACTTGGTTTCCACACGTCTTCTTTGGTGCGGTTGTTACTGTAAATGCTAAGGTGACAGTAGTGGCAGTAACTGCTTCTGAACTTGGCCATGAGCATGGGCTCCTCTCGACCAGCTCCCTTTTCCCTTTCCCCATGCTCCCCATATCCCTTTTCTTTAAAGCTATGTATGCTCACATTGGTGCCTGAGAGTCATATCCATTGGTACTTCAGATACACAAAGTGATGATAATTTGCTCATTTGTTCCTGGTACAGATTCCTGGGAGGAATGCAGAAGGGCAATCAAAATGATGAAGGGCCAGAGAGACTCTCCTCAGAGGAAAAACAAGAAGAACCAGATGTTATGTATTGGTTGAATGATCTAAGGAGACTACGGAAACCACTTACAAGCATCTGAGAGCTGTGATGATGGCAAGAGACGGGCAAGAAGAAAGACCAGAGCCTTAGGGGAAGGCAGGAGAATGTGCTGTGTGTTTAGTATTGGGCTGTGGAAACTCACTCAGAAAGTGTTGTAGAACCATCATTTCAGACTCTGGAAACAGATGATAAAAGAATATATATATATATATATATATTTTTTTTTTTTCTTGCTGGAATTTTAGTTTAAATGGTAGTAAATGTGCTGAGTTACTAGAGAAAACTGGGTTTGGCTGGGAGTATGGTAGTTGACCCTCTCTCTTTACCTTGCTCTTTCATTTGTAGACCTGTGTTTCTTGATGTCTTAGAACTGCCCACTTGGAATTGCGGTGCTTAGTAAATAGACAGGTCTCTGGGCCCCCTTCCAGGTGTCCTGATTTAGAATATGTGGCATTGGGTTTAGGGAATCTGCAGTTGCAAGATGCACTTCAGGGGAGTCTCAGATACTTAGAAACTTAAGAACCATGGGGTATATGTAGTACTTAGAGTTTGAAGTATTTTACTTGTATTAATTTAATGCTCACTGCTACCCTACAAATTATATTGTATTATTGTTTGAAGTAAACACATGAGGAAACTGAGGCAGAGAACGGTTAAGTGATGTGCCCAGCTGACACAACTAAGAAAGATCAGAGTCAGAAATGCCCCTCACCTGATAGTCTGGTTCCTAATTCCCCGCTCTTAACCAGCACACCGAGTGGTCTCTTGGAGGATAGTTAACTTTGGAATCCTGTTGGCCTTATGGGATGGAACAGTAGGGGAAATGGTTTGCACTCCCCTTTACCAAAGGCAAATTCATCTTTCTTTTGGTTTGTATTTAAACAGAGGCAAGTGAATAATTCAAGGACTTCCATGCCTGTGAAATGTGAGTGAACATGTAGTGAAATCGACTTTGAATGGAAAACCCTGGACTTGTCATTTACTTTGACAGTAAAAGGTTGAGAGAGCTTTAATTTTGACAAGTGGCATCTGAAATTTAAACAGGGAGGAGCTTCCATGAGGGTTTTTATTGCTTTTCCATAAATTAGGTTGAGGTTGCCTGCTTGTAAAAGTGTTAATAGTTCAACTCTAAGGCTGATACACTGGAACTCAAGGACGTATTTTATATGTGTCTCTCCAGGTTAGTACCCTTTAAACTGTGAATGTTATGCTATCCACTTTGTATTATTTGGTATTCTGCTAATCAATTCTATACATCTTTTAATGTTCACACTGCATCATAGTATAGTAATAATGAATGAATCAAGATTTTGAAATATATTTTAGATTATCAAAGAAAGATGAAATTATATCCTTTATATTTTAATGTTAAAAACTTCACCAGCAATTCATTAATTTATTAATTCACATACATTTAATGAACATGGATTTTGGTGTTGGACATAAACTATTGAGCAAGACAGATTAAGTTCCTGTCCATAGGAACTTAATGGTTGAACACTATAAAGTTGCTAAAATTTAAGAATTTTTTGGACTTCTGGCCAAGATGGAGCTATAGGTGGACACACTGTGCCTCCTCGCAAAACCAAAATTAAGGACAACAAAAGTTCAGAAACAAAAAAAAAAAACAACCAGATCTGACAGAAAATTAAACTGTAAGGAAGTCTGACAACCATTCATCTAGACCGATAAACCAGGTGAAAACAGGGAGAGAGACAGACCTTGTAACCCAGGGCCCAAGTTCTGGGAAATAAAGCCTAAAAGCACCAATTGAAAAGACTTGTCGGGGTTGAGGTGCCGGGAGAGACTCCCAGCCTCACAGAAGACTTCATTGGAGGGACCCACAGGGTCCTAAAACATACACAATCCCACCCACCTGGGAACCAGCACCAGAAGGGCCCAATTTGCTTGTGGGAAGCAGCAGAAGGGACTGAAATACGAGAGAAAAAGTGGAGCAAGTGCCATTATTTCCTCTTGGACCCCTCCCCCACATACAGCAACACAACCCAGTGACTGGGTTGCCCCGCCCTGGTAAACACCTAAGGCTCTGCCCCTCCTACATAACAGGTGCCACTAGAAACCCGCCCCCCCAAAAAAATGGCTTAAATGGGAGAACAGATCAAAGCCCCAGAGCCAATACATCTAAGTGACCAAGATGTAGCCAGCCTATCAGATGCACAGTTCAAAGCACTGGTGACAGGATGCTCACAGAATTGGTTGATTTTGCTCACAAATTAGATGAACAAATGAAGGCTACAATAAGTGAAATGAAGGAAAATGCACAGGGAACCAACTGTGATGGGAGGAAAACTGGGACTCAAATCAATGAAGTGGACCAGAAGGAAGAAAGAAACATCCAATCAGAAAAGAACGAAGAAACAAGAATTCAAAAAAATGAGGAGAGGCCTAGGAACTTCTAGGACATCTTTAAACATTCCAACATCCGAATTATAGGGGTACCAGGAGGGGAAGAAGAAGAGCAACAAGTGGAAAACTTATTTGAACAAATAATAAAGGAGAACTCCCCCAATCTGGCAAAGGAAATAGACTTCCAGGAAGTCCAAGAAGCTCAGAGAGTCCCAAAGAAGTTGGACCCAAGGAGGAACGCACCAAGGCACATCATAATTACATTAGCCAGGATAAAACGAAGGAGAGAATTCTAGAAGCAGCAAGGGACAAGGGGACAGTCACCTACAAAGGAGTTCCCATAAGATTGTCAGCTGATTTCTCAAAAGAGACCTTACAGGGAAGAAGGGGCTGGAAAGAAGTATTCCAAGTCATGAAAGTCAAGGACCTACATCTGAGATTGCTCTATCCAGCAAAGCTTTCATTTAGAATGGAAGGGAAGATAAAGTGCTTCTCAGATAAGGTCAAGTTAAAGGAGTTCATCATCACCAAGCCCTTATTATATGAAATATTAAAGGGACTTAGCTAAGGAAAAGAAGATAAAAAATATGAACAGTAAAAAGACAGCAAACTCAGAGTTACTAACAACAACACCTGAAACAAAAGCAAACTGAGCAAACAGCTAGAACAGGGACAGAAACACAGAAATGGAGATCACATGGAGGGTTAGCAACAGGGGAGTGGGGGGAGGAGAGAGGGGGACAAGGTACAGAGAACAAGTAGCATAGATGGTGGGTAGAAAATAGACAGGGGGAGGGCAAGAACAGTGTGGGAAATGTAGAAGCTAAAGAAATTGTGACACATGGACATGAATTAAAGGGGGGAATATGGGTAGGAAGGGTGTGCAGGGTGGAGGGGAATGAAGGGGGGACTGGGACAACTGTAATAGGATAATCAATAAAATATATTTAAAAAGAATTTTTTGAATTTCAGAAATGACATTTTCATATGACTCAAGAGCAGGGAGACTCTAACAACAAATGTATAAATGAATAAATAAGAAAAATAAAAATGATAAGTGCTTGTGCCAGTTATCAAGCTATTTTCTTTGGCCTCCAAACCTTTCGCTGCCTTTCTCTACTCATCTTTGTGTTGCGGAGGATGGGTTTGTGTCAACTACACTTTTGCTCTGCCAGCTAGATCCCTATTTAGGTCTGCCAACGGAGAGAGGAGAGGGAGAACCTGCAAAGTTGGGGAGGGGTGAGGAGAAGGGACTTGTTCTTTCCTGTCTGCAGACGGTTTCTGTGATTATCAGTCACCCCAGCAGGCTTCTTCTTGCCACAGCAACAGTGCCTCTCTGTAGCAGCAGCTGAATCGCAGCCGCTTCCCCTGAGATCTTAATTTCAGCTCTGCCGGGTCCCTGCTCTGAGCTGCTTCTTTTGAACAATTCCAACCCCTTTCATTTGTTTCTCCAGCCCTAGCGCTGGAACCTGCTTTCAGTAGTTGATACCTTAGTGTTTTTTCATTTTCCTTTTTTAATTGACCCAGAGGCATAAAATCGTGGAATAGACTGACACTGGTAAGAGGGGAGGAGGGGAGTGGGGACTGTTTGAAAGAGGGTGAAGGGATTAGTCAAAGAACGTACACGAAGGGCCCATGGACATGAAAAATAGCGAGGGAATTGACTATGGAAGTGGGGGGCTGTCTGGGCAGAGTGGGGGTGAAGTGGGTAAACTGGGAGAACTGTAACAGCATAAACAATGAAAATATTTTATTTCTTACATTGGTTATGGGGGTATATATAGGTTTATAATATTATTCTCTATATAATTCATTATTATGAAGTATGTCTACATAATTTAAAAATAAAAGGTAAGAATGAGTATTTTTCATACTTTTGAGCTATAGTTGGCTAGTCTCTTTGAACTCCTTTTCTTCCAACTCCATTTTCCCTACTGAAAATTATTTTCAATAACAGTTTACATTCAATATTATTTTATATTAGTTTCAGGTGTATCTTTTCTTCTTTCCAATTACCTAGTTAACAACTTCCTAACTGGTTAACATAATATTAAATTGTCTCTTAAAATATTTAGTGTGGCCTTGGTGTCCTCACTGGGTCTCATCTGATAGAGGGCCATACAGACAGTTAACATAGGGTGACGTGAGGATGACTACTTAAAGTGGTAGTGGTCGGAGAAGGGCTCTGCAGAGTGATGTTTAAACTAAAGATAAAAAATGTGAGTGTGTGTGGGGTCCATTCAGGGAAAGGGTGCAGTTGTTCAAAGGTATTGAGGTGGGAGCCAGACAGGGAGCTTTGTCACTCCTGACAGGGAGTTTTCATTTGGTTGTCAGTTGGAAGATTTTAAGCAGAAGAATGGAGTGATCTAATTTATACTTTAAAAGCTCATTCTGGCTTCTTGTGAAAAATAGATTGTAGGGAGTGAGAATCAAAATAGATTATATGGAGTAAGAATCAAAATATGTATTTCGATCGTTGTCTCTTTTGGCTAGGAGGTGTTTACTAGGTCCAGGTGAGAGGTGGTGGTGGCTTCAACCAGGTGGCAGTAATAGAGGTGGTGAGAAGCAGACAAACTGGGGACATGCTTTGGAGAAGTTAAAAGAACCCGATGAAGCATTAATGTATGGGGTAAGAAAGAAGAGAAACAAGGAAAATTTGCAACGCAGTGTATGCACGTGCGTGTGTGTACTAGCGCTCCATCAGGCCCACTCACCATTCGTGCACAGTACACATACACTTATATCCCTCATATCCATATACTCACATCCATACGCTCACCTGCATGTATGCACGTACCCATTTAGGGGCAGGGAAGAAACTTTCCTCTGCCCTGCTGGGCTCTTCTAGCTGGTCTAATAATTAAATCTACATGAAACAGCGTAACAAGAGAGAATAACCAAATATAATTACATACGTACATAAGGGACCCCTACATATGTGAGAGTCCAGAGGTCACGCATCCATGAGAGGTCCAGAGACAGAAAGTTAAAATGAGGTATACATGACATTCTGAGCTCAGGATGACGTAAGTAAAGCACCTTGGGGGAGGGAGGTCATTGGCGGGATGATAAGAAGAGCAGATGTTCATTAATTAGAAGTTTGCCCCTCCTTATGGCTAGGTCTGAAAAAGTTATTTCTGGTGATAACTTTTATGGGCAAGGCTCCAGTTTAAATTTTTAAAGGAAGAGGTAAAAGTTTCTCTCAAGCCTGCAGGGTCTCAGTTACCTTTGACTCAAAATAATGCACATGCCAAAGTGGCCGAAGTGGGGAGGCCTGTGCTGAATCCCTTCACCCACACACTGGAGGCTTCCATTTAAGATAACATGGGCCATCAGTCACTGCTCTTTGCAAATCCTACCGAGTCTACCTTACTGGGCTTTCATCTAGTTCACCTTTCATCCCTTATATGCAAACTCTTAAGAAAGCTGACATATAATTTGGTCAGTTTGGTAGAGGACTGGCATTAGATTCTACCCAACATTTAATATTTCTGGTCCTTAGTGGACACATGATTACTTTAGTTTATTCAGTGGGAATGGAAATGAAGCAGACAAGCAACATCTCTTTTATTCTCATTAGGTTGATTGGCTAAACTATAATCTGGGGTGTTAAAAATTCTGTAGGTTACAAGTTATTCATATACTAGGTATTTAGAATAAGATATGCCATATGTAAACTCCAGACTTCCCCATTCTTAAATCATTTGGCACAGAGAAAAGACTGCATAAGAGAAGCATGTCAAGGGCATGAGCACGAAGACATGGGACTATTGCTTTGGTAAAATGGTTTGGAGTGTAGACAGCACAGACAGCTTTGAGGAGAGTGTCTGTGAGTGGGGCCTTTGACAGCTCAGTTGGTAGTGGATGAGAGTGTCTATTCTATGCTCTCCTCCCTGCCCCCTACCCCTTACCCTTCATCGTCTGCATGTGCATTTCTTAGTTGGGGATTTATAGCCCATTAAAAAAATAATCTAAGACAACCTTTAGGAGTTTCTCTGTTCAACATTTCTATCTCAGGATTTTTTTTTTTTAAACAGAGTGAACGATAGGTTTCTCCTCTTTTTCTGTTTTCCCTTAGCCTATTTGTAATCTTAAAATTCAGACACTTAGGTTAGTGGGGATTTATATTAGTAGGCTTTTAATAAAAATTCAAAATAATTATGGTTTTTCTGAATCTTCTAAATCTCAGCAGCAGCTACTGATGAGTCTTTTTATGGCCTAAGGGTTCCCTTGTGAGGTGGTAATTAGATAGTGTGTACAGGTGCGTAATCCGAAAAGTTGATTCCTTGTGGTACCCTGCATGACACATTCATGCCTGGTTTGTCCCTGTAATAGGTTGTAGAGTAAATGGAGTCAGTCAGGCTCCCTCACCCAGATGTTGGGGCAACTCAGAGAAGCAGTATTCCCATAACCTTGAATGGGCTCACATGTGCAGAGTCACTCTTTGTTGTAGAATATATGTGTAAAGATATTCTACAGGGTGAATATCTTTATTTTAGTGTAATAAAGACACTAAATTTAGTGTATTTATTTTGTGTAAATTGAGTATATAAGGGAGTTGGGACTTGCTGTGGGTGTGACATGCAGTGCAACATGTGGTGTGACATGTGGCTTTTGGTGTGCATGGATTGCCCCACCATTGAACAAAGGCGTGTCAGATGTCCCTACGGCTCATGAATTTTCTACCATCTGCCCAAATCTTGAGTGAACCTCTGCAGCTCTGAAAGGCTGCAAGACGTAGGTATATTGTAGAAGGACAAGCTCAGTGATTTCTGCCTCATCTCTGGTCATTGTGACTCTGACCCAGAAGTACTGCAGGACTTATCTTTGAAAATTCAGCAGTTAGAAGGAGCCTGACACTATGAGCTTGGGAGTAGGAGGGCTAGGAGTGCATTATGAGTAGGGGGAACTGGGTCAGCATCTGCCACTTGCTATTTATCTGAAATCAAAGTTTCTTGAAATAGTATTGTACTGCACTTGCAGTTATTTCCTACAATTTGGCTTAGGACAAAAAATTTATGTCTATTCAAATGTATAGAATAGCAGATGTTGGGAATAATTTTTACTTCTCAATTAAATAGCTATGTTTTTATAAATAACAGATTCCCTCTGCTTTCCCTATGGTATTGTTTGGAATTCTTTGAATGCAAGAATCACATGTGTTTAGCTAACATATTTTTGTGCGACAAACATCGCTTTACACTGCCCAGTGACTCTTGTGTTGATATATACCTGTGACAAAACCGGCTGCAAGAACTGTGGGCTTTTGTTATGATATCAAAATGATATCACTCTGTTCACACTGAAGTGGTAAGTATAACTGGAATATGGAATAATAGACCAAAAATACAGTAAAAGCTAAATTGATCTTTTTCCCCCCCTCTCAAAGTCAAATGTTCCACTTGAATTGAAATAATATGTGATGAGCAAGGAACAAACACTCCACTAAACTAGTTCCTTTATTTTTAATAAATCATTAGCTGGATCTGCTTGACAGCTTCCATTTATTAGTGCTCAAAATTGCCTTTATTGTACTCCAAGGAGCAACTGCTTTTCTAATTAACCACCATTATCATTATAAGTAAGAACAAGGGCCACAGTTTTTATTGCAGAAACTTAAAATCCTTGGTATTTTAAGCACTAAGGATCCTTTGAGTTGTCTATCATGATGAGTTATTATTCCTGTTCTTAAATTTATGCATTTTCTTTACTCTTCCTTTATCTTTATAGTATTTTTAATGCAGAACTATGAATGCTCTGTAATCACCAGAGAAAATAAGCATGGCATTCTTCAAAAGGAAAGACAGAATTATGTGACTTACTTGTCTAGAAAATATAGCCCTTCTAGCTCAGTGACCTTCCTTTGGTCATGTACCAAGATAGTGTTATGAGACTACCTTATTTTATGTCACGGTACCCACAGCTAATTTGCACTAACCCTGCTGGGGTATATGTATTATTGAGATTTTGCAAGGGACACATGGGGTACCATTGTAAAAGTACATATTTCCAGTGCCTCAATGTCCATTTTTTCCTACAATTGCCTGAACATGGGCATGTGATAGTGACATTGGACTAGTTCTTTCTCTTATCTCTTCCACAGATGCTTTGCTCTCGGTTTAAAATACAAGACATGCCTCTACCTAGAGTGGTATTGTGCCACGAGCGTAGAAACTGTGGTGGCTTCAGACAAGCACAAAATTTCAAAAGTTGGTGTAAGCACACCTTTCCTTAAACACCCACAGCTCAATAAGACGTTCTTCATGTTTTCTGTGCTAGATTCTTATTTCTGTAAAGGGTAAAGTATGGCATTAGAAATAGGATCCAGGCATACCTCAGAGACATGGCGGGCTCGCTTCCTGACCACCGCAGTGAAGTGAGTCATAATGGTTTTGCTGGTGGAGGATCTTGCCTTTGATTTGTAAAAATTGCTGCACCCATGAATCACGATAAGGTGAAGTGCAGTAAAGGAGGCACGCCTGTGTTTTGACCCATGTCAGCGTTGGCAGGAATGAATTCAGAAGGGAGGTGGTTGTTACAAGGATCATAGAAAACACTTCTATTTGAATTTTAAAAATGAAGTCAGCTTTCCTTTCTCACAGGAAGAAGTCTTATTTGGCCAATTGATTTGGTAATGAAGAATGACTTTGCCTGTTAAACTGTATGGTGAGTATTTTCCATTAATTGCTTAAACTAACTGACAGCTCCAAGGCTTTGATGAAAATATACTCAAAGCGCATGTTTGGGAGACACATATTCCAGGAGAATCTGAACCTTCTGAGCAAAGGGAATGTTTGAATAGCAAACAGCCTTGGAAGCTAGAGACAGTGTATTCCTCAAGAGGGATTTAGAGACATCCCTCCCCCAGCTTTCTGAATATGTTGGTTAAATGAGGTGCTTTTATGTAAAAAAGTAACAGATGTAAGCAATAATATTTGTTAAGTAAAGCTTTTTAATGTACTTTCCAGAATTTGAAAAGTGAGTGACTCTAAGAACAGGGTACCAAGTCATTTTGCAAGTAAGGTGGATTCCAATCATTTATTTTCAACAAAATGGAATGGGGCTCTATTGAGTAGTTACCCAGTAATTTAACAAATATATTTTTGAACGTAGACCATTATATAATTTTTGGCATATAACATGGGAAGAATTCAAAGAATTAAGTCATTGCTTAGGGTAAAACTCCTCCTTCTACTTTTATTAGTCCATGTGAACAATCTATAGAGACAAAAACTAGAAGTAAAGTTGGTGCTGCATGCTCTCTCCTTCTGGCAAAAGTAGCAGTGATTGCCCTGGCTGGTGTAGCTCAGTGGATTGAGCGTGGGCTGTGAACCAAAGGGTTGCAGTTCGATTCCCGGTCAGGGCATATGCCTGGGTTGCCGGCCAGGTCCCCAGTGGGGGCCATGTGAGAGGCAACCACACATTGATGTTTCTTTCCCTCTCTTTCTCCTTCCCTTCCCCTCTCTCTTAAAAAAAAAAAAATAGTAGTGATCTCAGAGACAAACAAATCTCAGAAGTAACAAACAAAACCAAACCCAGAACACTCAAAATAGCCAAATCGTCTTGTTAAAAGGTACATGTTTTACATTTAATACTTATTTTATAAAGATTATAATGTATTTATGTTATGTTGCTTGTGTATTTATAATAATGTAATGACAACTTCACCCAAAACAGTAACACTTATGGTCAAAAGGAAAAATTTAAATTTGTGTGCATATTTTGTAGAAGAGAAGTAGGACAATCAACAAAAGAATTTCAAGCATGAAGGTATGTTACAGTAAGAAGTTACAGTAAGAACAAATACCGAAAGGGAAATGGAATGGAAATGCAAGTTTCGGGAGAGAAAAAGAACATAAAATGAGGTGGTTGACATTTGTGTTAGAGGAAGATCATGGGCTTCAGCTGTCATTGCACTCGGACACCATGAGGGGCGTGTACATTGGTGGTACCACTTTTATGATGTCAGCACTTAGGGTGCACTGGAAACAACATCCTTTCGACTAATTAAAATTATGATGAAAAAATTTACATATCGATTTTACAAGGTGAAATTGAATACATAGTTTTAAAAAATTATTTTAGGAAATACAGAAGGAAAAAAGACCTGAAAAACCGGACGGTAAGGAGAGTACTCCGGCGGTGCGGAGACCAGGGCGGGGGCCGAGAAACCGGGCCAGGGCTGGCGGAAAGACGCAGGGGAGGAAGCAGGAACATTCGCTCCCGGGGCAGCCAAGCAGCGACCCGCCACGCCAGCATAAACCTGGTCGCTTGAAATCTCAGTCAGGAGTTAAGACCTCATAGCCCCGGGGGGAACGAACGCGGGAGCTGGAGCGAGCACCTTGGTCTGCGCCCCGGCGACATTGTAAAACCAGCCGCTCCCTGATCA